>CATIWQ010500293.1:0-12528 GCA_949673415.1 Euphorbia schlechtendalii
AAACAAAGGCCGCAAAAAGATAGCCATTGGACTAGCTGGGGAAATCGTGTTCATAGCCGTTGTGGTTGTGGTAAGTATGTTGGGGTTTCACAAGCTGAGTAAAAGAGCTCTGTTTGTGGGTGTGTTTTGCGACATATTGAATGTAGCCATGTATAGTTCGCCTTTGCTGATCATGCACAAAGTCATCACCACCAAGAGTGTGGAGTACATGCCTTTGTCTTTGTCCATCGCTAATTTTGCCAATGGGAGCATTTGGACTGCGTATGCTTTGCTATACAAATTGGATGTTTTTATTTTGGTAAGCAATGGGATTGGTGCCATCTCTGGGGCTGCCCAACTTATCCTCTATGCTTGTTACTATAAATCCACTCCCAAGCACTACAAGGATGCTCAAGACGTCAAACAGATTGCCCAAATCCAGCTTCAGAAGACACCCCAAGTCGTTTAAACAACTTTTGTTTTTACTTTTTAGTTCTCTTTTGTAGGGATTTTGTTTTGAGAGAGTAATTACGTAGATTATTTTATTTGAGTTTTTCTGATTCAAAAGTCGAATCATATTTTAATAATATCTTGTAAAATCAGGATTAATAAATTAAGATTATTAATTTCTGTTTCAAACTGGTTTTAGTACTCTTTAGTTTCTTTTCTCTGTAACTGAAATTGAACATGTCAACTTCATGGATATTGTATTTTGTTCATATTACAAATAGATTTATTAGTTTTTAAAAATATATATAGAATGGTGTTTTAGAATATAATTAATGAAACCAACAAATTACAAAAGGGTCGAGTCCATTCAACAATGAATCACATCACAAAATTTGATTTTTGGGAATTGAAGGTTTTATCTACAGAAAGGTGTAGATTATTAGCTGGAAGCACGACAAATCCAGTAGACAAATGTTTAAGGAAGCCAAAAATTGTTTGCTTTCTTTAGAACATTCCTTGGAAATTCTCCATCGAAAAGAATTGTTTCCATACGAAGTTCTCTTGAGACGGTGCGTATTCCTCAATTGTCAATCTTATGTCTCAAATCAATAATATTAAATTTCTCTGTGACTGGACTGAGTTGTGTTTTTTTTTTCATATTTTTTGATCTTTCAGCATGATTTACTAAGGAAACGTCTTGTTCTTATGTATACCTTAAGCATCATCTAATTGCCGTGTCCTTAGAAGTTGTCAGTGGCCTTAGTACTCGACTTATATATTGGATTGAATGTTTTTAACACGTTAAGTTTCCTTTATATTGTTATTTGTTGTTGAGGAGGTCATAACTAATTGACAAAACCTTCATGGGAATTGTTTGGATTCATGTCTTAACAGAAGGCATGGTGATGAATAGAGTAATTATATATCACAGTAGCCTACTTATTAGCATGTTTGCTTTGTTTTGCACAACCACTGGCTTTACTCTAAAGGCAAGTAAAAAGTGTGGTGTGATGGATTTAGATGCCAAATCCATTGCTTTTAAGTAACGAGTATGTTGTGGTCCCATCCCATCCTCAATTAATTACTCCTTTTCCGAGTCTATGTATATATAAGCTCATACCATCATTTCCACTTCTTTTTTCATCTTTACACTCACATGACGATTGAAATAAGCAATCAAAACATCCACAATTGCTATTTCTTGATTTGAGTTGCTTTTAATCATTAAACAATGACCAGCATACAAGTACACCATATCAATACGACGGATAAGGGATCTAAATTGGGTGGTTAAGTGTAAATCAATGAATCTCAATCATTCATCCAGTTTTAATAATTGAGATTGAATGTGGGTCGACTGTGAAATTAAATCTTAAGTACTAAAACTGGATGAATGGTTAAAATTAACTGAAATTTACGAAAGTATCAAAGTTGAAAATGAAGAGAATCCTTTTCCCAAAATATGACTTCAATTTTTTCCCCAAGTAACCTGCAATCCATGTTCCCCCCATCAACCTTCTCCACACGTCCTAAAGAGAGTGAAAGCTGATCACAAAACATGTGTGTTTGAAAATGTCCATTTTGAAATAATTCTATTCAATTTACTTTGTCAAATTCCCTTGTTTGAAACGAAACAAATATTGATAGCATTCAAATCATGCAAGATTTGAATTCTTGTGAATTTAAGGTATATAAATCTTGTAAAATGTTACAAGATTTCAACGGAATTCATTTAATTCATGTCTTTGAATATTATTTTTACCATTTTATCATCTCGTATACTTTTAGTTGAAGGAGTCAAAATACTTGTATAAATTATTTTAAAGGATGTTAAATATATTAGTTAACAATCAATTGAATTCTTTAATATATATGAAATTTCCAAATAAATGAATTCGTTTGAAAAAAATGAATTCAATTCCATTCTTTTCATTTTCTCATGGTATTTGTTTCCAAACAATGCTCAATATGTTTCTCAACTTCATAACCATTAATTGTTTCCAAAATTTTCAGAATCAAAGATAATATCTGATATATCAATTGTCTTAATTCAATCACACAGAATGACCAATGGACTGCCGTTACCTCTCTGCTAAATGATCTAATTCAAGATTTTATTTTAATTGAGAACAGAATTACTCAATTTATATAAATTGGACAGTGGGAACTAAAACAAATATAGAAAATGAAAATGGAAATAAACTGAATTACCTCATTTGGGCTTGGTCTCTATTAAAAACCGACCAATTCACTCCGACATGTTGAGATGCTTCTTTGACTAGGATTATACTTCAAGCACCTCATACTACTACCCTCCCCTTTCATTATCCTGCAATCATTGAAACTTTGCGCTCTTTTCGGGGAAATTCCCAGCTAAGATCTGACACCCATCAATGAAAAACCCATAGTTGGATCCTCAAAAATTAAAATGCCCTTTGAACAGTATGGTGCATCTAGTGAAAAAACACGGTGCTACAACATAGGTTCCAATTGAACCAATACATGGACCGGGTTACCGTCTAACCTGGCCCAAACCTGCTTTTAAGGGCCGGGTTAGATGTTCAAATTCTTACGGTCTGGTCCCAGCCCGATGCTGTTAACGTTCGAAATTTATGAGTTGATTTGGTTTTACATTAATACTCAAATCAATTCTAACATGATTCGATGAATAATTATTTTTATATTATATTTAAATAATTATTTAAATAGGCCTTATGCATTTGGAATCCTCTTAAGTTGTCCTTAAACTCTAAATACCCCCTGAACTTTGAAGTGTTCTCAATGCCCCCATGAACTTGTCTAAACGTTCTCAATTTCCCCCTGAACTTGTCTAAAAGTTCTTAATTCCCCCCTAAACTTTGAAATATTCTCAGTGCCCCCCTGAACTTGTCTAAACGTTCTCAATTTCCCCCCGAACTTGTCTAAAACGCACTCCATCACCCCCTCAATTCGGTTATTTAATAGATGAAGATAATTTTTTAAACATTCTCAATGCCCCCCAAACTTGTCTAAACGTTCTTAATTTTTTAAATAATTTTTTTCATTAACACGCTCATGTTTGTTGGTCTACTAACGCAACTTGCAACGTTGGATTGAGGGGTGTTGGAGAACGTTTAAACAAGTTCAGGGGGCATTGAGAACATTTCAAAGTTCAGGGGGAAATTGAGAACGTTTTAGACAAGTTCAAGGAGTAATTGAGAAAGTTTAGACAAGTTCAAGGGGCATTGAGAACGTTCAAAGTTCAGGGGGGAATCCGGAGTTTAGGGACAACTTGAGGGGATTCCAAATGCATTAGGCATTTTAAATATTTAGATTCAATTTATTGAAAATTTTAATTTAAATGCAATAATTTTTACTATGTATTATAAAAGAATTAAAGTGAATGACGTTAGTAATGTATACTATTTATTAAAGGGAAATACAAGTGAATGCCTTGTTTGAGTAAAATACCTTTGTTTTTGCCATAACAACAAAATATTTTTACTTTCCTTTTTTTTTTTCAAGATTCTATTTTTTCTTTTACCTTCTTTGCATGACTTAGATTTAATAACTCTTAGACCATACTCATTTTTCCAACAAAAAACCATCTTATGAAGGCATTATACTTGGTATGATAGTTGTTATACCTGGTATACAAGCTGTTATACTTGGTATACAAGCTGTTATAACTGGTATACGAGTTGTTATACCTGATATGCGAGCTATTGCATTCTTATATTTGAAAATAATACCCAATTTACACCAAAAACCATATTTTGAATGTCATATATCTGGTAAAAGAACTATTATAAAAGGTAGATTGACTATTATACCAGGTTTTATAACAATTTTATATCACTTTGAAAATATATGGGATTGGCTTCAATGGTAACATATCTTCAATTTTGGATACATCTTACAGTCAGTGATTTTAAACTGTTAACTTTCTAATATAAACAATCAATTCCTATAGTAGATGTTATACCTGGTATAAAAAGATGTTATACCTGGTATAAAAACTATTATACCTAGTATAAAGTTGAAAGTCACACAAAGTTACAATATCTCGAGTTCCTTGTAAGATAACATTTTTATTTCATCTTTTCCCACTTCAGCAACCGTTCTTCTTATTGTCCTTCGAGTACGACTAAAAATTTTTGAACTTTTAGGCTCAACTTTAACATGCTTTTTCCTAGTTGAGGCTCTTCCTGCTATTTCAGGCTCTGGCGTAATATTATGAGATTGTTGTGCATTTCCAAGTTCATTGAGTCCTTCAACCTAGAAAGGAATCAAAAGTATTTATTTAAGCAATGTTTCAATCCAAAATTAAACAAATCAATTTATTTATTTTGGCACTAACGAATTCAATTTCTTGTTATACTGGTTTTGTGTATAATTGAGTATTGTCTTCAAATAGGTATAACAAGTGATTTTTATTCATTTTTCGAATAAAAAAATATGATAATCTTACACATGTATAACAACTCTCGTAACATACTCAAAATTCACGGCAAAAAATTATGTTATGAAGGCATTATACTTGGTATTATTGTGGTTATACCGAGTTTAAAAGTTTTGTTCAAGTCTTTTATCAGAACATAATACTCAGTTTTTGCAACAAAACTAATGCTATGAAGTCATAATAACATGTATAATATTTGTTATACCTGGTATATTAGTTATCATGCCCGGTATACAAATTGTTATACCATGCATGATTATTGATTATTCTTGCTATATTCATCAAGCACCTTAACTGCATAAGTTTGAAATCAATCAAGTTCAAAACACATAAATGCCACATATTCATCTTTATCAAACATCCAACCAAATCAGAAAGTCAAACGCAAGCATAAATCTCAAAAAATTAATTAGCATAACAAACAATTGAAATGAAATTATAAGGCTAAACAAAAGTAGACAATCTGTAAAGCAAGATCAATCTTATCTAAAGCATAACCTTGATTCATATATTAAACGCATTCTAGATGGCCTAGCAACCAATCGTTCTAGTATCTTTTTCTTATCTTTTCTTTTTTCTTGAATAATTTCATCATGAGGAAATGGATTTTATCTAATAGAGTACAATCGATTATGATAGGTAAAAAATATAAGAAAAGACATATATAATATTACTCACCAAATCAGAAGGATCTGGCACCGGTGATGGCGGAGGAGCTTTAGAGTTAGCAAGACAAGTTGCATATCAAAGTGAAAACACATGTTGATAGGCGAAGTTGTAGAACGGAGTGATGGCGAAGGATTTTTAGAGTTAGCAAGACGGAGATGTAGGCGACGGAGAAACCAGATTGCAGTGATAGGCGGAGTTGCAGATCGGAGTGAAAGCACACGTTAATTGAAGAAGAAGTAGGCTGGAAGACAAATCATCCAAACAAGCATAGATGATGATCAGAGAGAGCAGTTTCTAATTACTAGGGTTTAAAATTTTGATTCATCTATCACATATGAAGAAAAATGGGATATAAGAAGATGAGCTTTTAAAAAACAGCACATGACATGACCCAAAAATAACTAACATTTTCGTTGTAATCTCATAAATTCCCTTCTATTAAAAAGGATATAAAAAGATGGCAAGGAACTGGACTTAGCAGCTACAAGAACCCAATTGAGTTTGAAAGAATCACTCTAAGGTCTCGTTTGGTTGGCGAAATGGAATAGAATAGAATAGAATATGAAATGAATGCAAAAATGTTAAATATGATACATGAGTCCGACGTCGGAATGAATAGTTCTTCCTAGTTTCCATGAGAATCACAGAATAGCTATTCCTTCATTTCAAAGAGGAATAGCTATTCTATGATTTCCATGGAAATTAAGAAGAGCTATCCCCTCCGACGTCGGACTTATGCATCATAATTGATGTTTTTGCATGCATTTCCTATTCTATTCCGTTCTATTCTATTCCGTTCTATTCTATTCCGCTAACCAAACGAGTCATAAAAGAAACAGGATGTTTCTCATTACCGAAATCCACATCACATTAGAGATAAAGAATATGGGGTGGTTGTCATACCTGGTGGTGCGGCTTGGTTCCTTAGAGATTGGAAACCTGCGATCTGTACACTAAAGAGGAGACATCGGGGGTTAGTTTTAGCCCCTCCGATGACTTTGTCAGTATTATTGTAGATGTCAAATAATGAGTGATGAGAGAGAAGTAGTGTAGATGCCAAACCTATCTTGGATGGAGGTGGTGGTTACCTTTTATAGAGTTTTTGGTATGGGCCTAGGGTCTTTTGGGCCGTGTTTATTTAATGGGTTGGGCCTAATTTGACAAGGCTCCGTATCACATGTCCCGCCGGGCCGGTGTACTTATATTTAATGTAAGTAACTATGTATATTTCGGTGGGCATAATGTTTGTAATTAATGTCGGGGGATAAGTAGTACGATTTGATTGTTGGAAATGATGAAAAATTTTGATTGACAATTTTTTGTTGTAGGAGCAGGTGTTGAAACTTTGCCAGTGCTAGGCAGAAGTGTAATAAGGGAGGAAATAATAAATATAGGATAGGGTACTCTTTATTAAATGGTGGAGGCCTTCTTGGAGATTGGACTTGTGATTCAGGTATGCTTTGCTCCCTTTATTTTCACTTTTATGAACTTGTCCCTCTTTGTTTCTTGATGAGTTATGGTGAGGGGTTTAGAGGGTTCGGGTGGTTATGAGGGAGTGTTGCCAGAACGCCGGTGCGACGTGGGGGGAGGAACTTCGAGTTTGAGTACATCACGGGGCCTTCGTGGCATGAGGGGACGGGTTGGAGTCCCGACGGTTGTCAAATCAGGAGAGTCATCGCGTTGCGCTTTAGCGCCGAGTGATTCCCGGGGGGCTGCTTTGTTTTTATTTCACCGTGTGTTTACTTTTGTTAAGGGTTCGAGGTCCAGTTTAGGGAGAATCAGCTCTTTAAGTTTGGATTTACACCACTGGCTGCGGTCGTCGGGTATACTACGACGGGCGAGTTCTGGTATGCCACGATGATCGAAAAGGCCAGAAGACACCTCCGTTGACGCGGCCTACTCATGTTTGGTGATCGGGGATTTGCCTGGTGTGTCTTTGGCTTATCGGGTGGGTAAGCCCTATAAGTTGGGTATTTGCTCCATTGATGTAAGGACAAATCATTTTCTTGGGACTAACAAGTTGGTAGTTTATGAGTCGCAACTGGAGAGCAGGTTATGTTTCCCTTTAATTCCATTTTTTGTAGAGGTGTTGAAGGAGTTTCAAATTAGCCCCTCTTAGATCCATCCGAACGGTTGGAAACAACTGGTGGGTGCCTATTGGGTGTGCCGTAAAAGAGGTTTTCGATTGACGAGAGCGGTGTTTCAGAGGTTATACTCCGTGTCCGCGCATTATCGGATGGAACATTACAGCTTCCATCCGATGGGAGTTATCATGACAGCCCATTCGGGTAGGAGGTTATCCGATGTGTGGAAATCTGATTTTATTGTGTTATCGTCTCCGGTGGACTTCCCTTTTCCTACTCGTTGGAACGAGGGTGCGTCGGATTCGAATACGTGGGCTCCTTTGAGAGACTTGACTGCGTATGAGGGTAAAGTGCTGGAAGATATACGCTCGAGGGATGGCTTTGAGTTTCCTATTAATACCTCTGAGGCTGTTGAAGAGTTTCTATCCTCCGGTACTATGTGAATTCTCGTTGGAGGTTATGCCACTTTGATGGCTTTAAATCCGCTAACTTAGTTGATTGGGCTAAGGGTGTGGGTGTATCCTCGGAGGAGATGGCTGATTTACAGGCCGTGTCCATAACTGTAGATAAGTATTCGCGAAAGATAGATCGGATGGCGAGGTGTTCTTATTGTGTTGCTTGTGATTGAATTTCTGCTTGTATGTGCAGGTATGGATGACGTGGTGAGCGGGGGTGGTTCGATTGGATCGGACGCGGATGTGGATATTGACCATGCGTGTGTGGGATCAGACGTGTCTTCTTTTGGAGCTCTTCCGACTTCGGAAGATTTGAGGAATTTCCCTGCTATTCCTACGGAGGGTATTGGCGGCGTTGGCCATCATCGTGGGTCGGTGTTGCCTAAGAAAGAGTACGAGGGTGCTGGTGAAAGCTCTATTTTCCGAGGAAACTTGGATCCCCTTACTTTTACTAAAAGTGAGAGGGTCATGGTACGTATTGCTCTTTTACGTTCGTTCATTGGAGATGTTATTTGTTTTTGCCTAATTGACTGCATGTGTTGTAGATGGAGGGAGCATTTTCATCGCGTGGTATGAATGAGCATCGGGATGGTGAAGCAGTGTTCCGTCAATTGGCTAAGGAGATGAGTCAATGTTCATTGGATGGGATTGAGGACGATGAGTATGATTCCCTTGGAAGGGGGCTGTTGAGTGTTTTTTAGCTGGGGAAGGCCTCGAAGCAAACTATCTCGAAGTTTCAAGGCTGTTGAGTGTACAGGTTGCGGAAGCGAGTGCAAGACTTGGAGCACGATGGGGCGGGTATGAGGGGTCGATTGGACTTTTTGGAGGAGTCTTGGAAGGAGTCGGAGGCTAAGTTAACTCCTCGTGAGGAGGAGGTAGCGTCGTTGAGAGATGCCGCCATCTTGGAGAAGCAAAAATATGAGGTTTTAGAGAACGAACATGTTACCCTGTCCGCTAACTTTTAGAAAAATGAGTCGGATCGAGGGGTGTTGCGGAGCCGCGAACGAGATATGGTAACCTATACTTTTGGTCTAATGGTAGCTAAAGTGAGGCAATTGGGTCTTCACCAGCATTTGGATGAGTTTCGAAGTATCCAACCTTTTAAAGAGAGGGCCAAGAAGCGGAAAGCCTTCGAACCGGGGCTCCGAGTTAACCGAATCAGGCCCGGGTGGGTCGAAGCAAAGCCTTAGCGATGCGGTCATGGACTCTTAATAGTTATTTGTCCAATGGTGTCTAGTTTCCCGCTTTGGTGGGTGATTGTGCCGTGTTTATGTATCTTTTGTTTTCCTTTTGGATGTTTTATTTTCATACCTTGGATGCATCATTTAGGTGTGACTATCCTTTGGATGTGAACCTCTCAATTTTTGTACATTGATGGTTTTTTGTTGAACTTGAAGTTTTGGAATGTTTGGCTTTGTGATGTATGTTGTAAGGTTTGGAATGTTTGGCTTTGTGGTGTATGTTGTAAGTTTTGGAATGTTTGGCTTTGTGGTGTATGTTGTGAACACTTGTACCCGCTAACTTTAAACAAATATTTTATTTCCATCACGATTTGCGGACCGCTTGGTGGGCTTTCCGTAGGTCTATTGGGGTGCCTCTAACGCGATATTTGGAGTCTCTTCGCTTGGGGCATTTAGTTTCCCGTGGTTCTTAGGGGGAAAATGCCTCCAATCAGTGGGGAGGATGCGTCCCCCGGGCTAGCGGTGTGTATCTAATGAGGTCAGTGGATATGCTTTTGCTTTTTACAGCCAATGAGAAACGGGTCAAAAATAGCTCCGAGAGTTGCTCAAAGGAGGAAATAGAGTCCGACTTTAGACCTCGGTACCATTCTAATGCCACTCCTGAGAAGGTGGTTGGGAATACCTTGCACATGATTGGGTCCTCCTTTGTTTGTAGATTCATCATGATTCAGAAGTGGGCTAGGTGATCGTGGGGGTCGCCTGAGCCCGAATAGTCTTGGCACGCGGGCATTCTCCATCTCGGGGGAAAAGGATGGTCAATCACCGCTTGCGTTAGAGGAGACTGTGTTATTACTTATTTTTCGATGACTGATGACATTGCCCGTTTATCTAGGATGGACTGTATCAGTTCTTTGGTGTTTCTGTGCGCGGTGATGTGGCCAGATTTCTGCAATTTCTGGTCGATCATCCTTGCTATGGCGTCCTCCATCGACACTTTGCCCCTCTCTCTTTCCTCCTCTATGGTGCGGGATTTAGCTATTTCGATCAAAGGAGTGGTTGTTACGTTGGTGGGGATTTCCCCATGTACGGTTTGGGCTCCTTCGAGGTGCGCTGCTTGGCTTGCGCGTTAGAAAGGGAACAAGTGCGCCGATGGGTCGGGTGGTTACCTAGTGGTTTGCGAGCGCTCCTTTAATATGAGCATTAATTCATTGTGGCATTGTGCATGGGTATCTTGTGTTGCCAGTATTTTACCCTGCAACTCCGCTAGTTGGGCTTGTGACTCGTTCATTTGTCTTAACGGCCTTTCCAACGGGCTTTCCACGCGGTTGGCCCCCACGCTGGTACTCACGTTGCCCAACCTAAGCTCCCGTTGCATCCGCGTTGAGCTCTTGGGACGGATCGGGGGGGTTGTCGGAGGCGTCGTGTAGGTCTTCGTCTGGTGTTTGTCTGATGTTCATGTTTTATCCTCCCTTGTTTCCTTTGTACCTTGGCCCTCTTTTTTTTGTGTTATATTTTCCCCTTCTTTTGCTTTCGCTTTTTTTGGTGGGTCGGAGTCGTTGCTTTGTTTTGTTTTGATATTTTTGCATGATTTTCTACTTTCTTTCCTTATTATTATTATTATTATTATTATTATCTTTTTTTAGGCGAGTAAGATTGCTCGATTCCCACAGACGACGCCAATTGGTGCGGCTTGGTTCCTTGGAGATTGGAAACCTGCGATCTGCACACTAAAGAGGAGACACCGGGGGTTAGTTTTAGCCCCTCCGATGCCTTTTTCAGTATTATTGTAGATGTCAAATAATGAGTGATGAGAGAGAAGTAGTGTAGATGCCAAACCTGTCTTGGATGGAGGTGGTGGTTACCTTTTATAGAGTTTTTGGTATGGGCCTAGGGACTTTTGGGTCGTGTCTGTTTAATGGGTTGGGCCTAGTTTGATAAGGCTTCGTATCACCTGGCTAATCCGGACTTGATATGTTATGTTACCCGATCATTAATACACAAATACTAAACATATACTCCCCCCGGTTCCTAATATTTGTCGTTTTAGAATTTTCATCAAAATCAATAAGATATTTAATGCACTATAAAATGACTACTTTTAACCCTTTTACTTTATAATAAAATTCTCTCTCTTCTTAATTACCAACTTATAAATTAATTTACACTTAATATCTATCCTAATTAATTCAAGGGTAAATTAAGAAAATCTTATTAAAAAGTGCATTGATATTTTAAAATGACAAATATTAGGAACCAAAGTTCAAAGTCTAAAATGATAAATATTAAAAATCGGAGGGAGTATGAAAAAACATTCATTTCAATATTGTTGCGATAAAAGAACTCATTTATGGCATTTATGTACTACTAAAAAGTTAGAATTTAGTAAAATGAATCTGAGTAATGAAAAAATTTAGAAATTAGTTAAAAGAATATATGAAGTCATTGAAATTGATTTGTAAAATCCGTAACTTTAAAAACAGTTACTCAAGAGAAGAGAAAATAAAAGAATTGAATTGGATATAGAATTCGTTTCTTAATTATTTTTTTGTTTGGAAATTGCCTTTACTTAAAGAATTCAATTATTTATTATGGATTTATTTAATTTAATTTCGAAATTTTTCTTGTATGATACTCATTTTCAGTTCCCTGATTAATAGGCTAATTCAAAGTAAGTTTATATAATTTGCTAAGAATATCTACAAAAAATTACCAACTCTATAAAATATAAATTGAACTACATTGAATATCATAAAATATACAAAGTTATGATGAAAGTAATATTATAGTAAGAAAGAAATATTAAAAGCTTTTGCCAATTGAAAATTTTCAAGATTATGTCAAAAGTTGTATATTGCAATTCTCATGTTTTCGAGGAATTCAGTCACTTGAAGAATTGCTTTAAAGCTTTTTCGTTCCAAAACATTAACAAAGTAGTGGAAAATGAATTCAATTCAACTTATTTTTCCCTATAAATACTGGTTTTCAAACACAATGTAAATCTTTCCTTGGAAGACTTTTAGTGAGAGTACTTAATTTTTACAGTGAATCTAATAAGTTATTTCGGTGGTATTCATACATATAGCTACACAGAATATATTAATCTTTACAAAAATTGTGATATCCGCTTACCCCGTTTCAAGCAATGTAAAATGTTCTATGATGTGAGGCTGATAGAAAAACAATATTTGCTCTATTTGACTTTGCATATATATATATATATATATATATATATATATATATATATATATATATATATATATATATATATA
>CATIWQ010500315.1:0-13607 GCA_949673415.1 Euphorbia schlechtendalii
ATCAATGAAGCGGACAGACTAGCATGTGTAGGCTTACTCCTGAAGCGGATAGACTAGCATGTGTAGGCTTACTCCTTGGATTAGATCCAAGCAGGCAATCTCATGAGCTGAAGGTGGTACCTTGAGTTAACACATGAATGCATTCGGTTAATAAATTGGAGATCGCTATAAGACTCACACTAAAAAATAACTATATCCATGTGTTAGTGTCATGTCTTATTGCAGTAGCAATACAAGTATCCTTAGACTTGAGATACTAGTTACCTAATGTAGAAGTTGATGTACTTTGGGTCATACTTATTCATACCTCGGTGATCACTATTATAGGGGTAATTACGGGTATAATGATGATCACATGTTGGTAAGTCGAGTAGTCAAGATTGGATCCATCACTTCTGATATAGTTATATAATGGGAGATGTATCTTAGGGCCTCTTATTGAAGAAACGAACACATAAACCTCTTATTAGAGTATAAGATTGATGGAATGGGTTTCTAGTCAATCTTGATACATTATGGTGAGTGGTGTTCTTCGTGAACAAGTCTAATTCCAAGATATCTACGGCTATTACATGAGCTAACACTTAATCCGAGCTCAATAAAGAATATGGTACTTAACCTGATGGAAGGAGTGTATTGTATTGGTTACTACCACAAAATCAGATCAAGTCACAGACATGTGACATTTCGTGTATCGAGGGATCATACGCCTTTACTAGAAAGCCCATTTGATTGTTTAGAGTTATCGGGTTCTATATAGGTCTGGAACAATGAGCCTAAAGGTTCTCAAAAGGGAAGCTAAGTTTAGGTTAACCTCTAGTAGCACTATACTTCGAGATCTTATGAGGTCACACACTTTGGGTCTTTACCAGATTAAGTAAAGAACTTATAGACTAGTCTACACCAAGAATAAAAGGTCAAATTTAGATTGGCTATATTTTGGTTGGACCAAAATATCGGAAAGAAAAAGGGGAAAAATTGAACTAATGTGCCCCAAGTGGATCTTGTGAGAAATCTCGCAAGAGTCCGCGAGGCAAGCCCACGCGAGCCCTAAACACGATTAAGAGCTAGCTACTTGGTAGTGCTTACGAGAAAGCCCGCAAGAAAGCCTCACAAGTGCTGCCAAGCATTTGTTGAGGCCCGTGGGGCTTGTCGAAACCCCAGGCTGCTACGGGCTTACGATATTTCTCACAAAGCCCGCAGCGTGCAAGGCAAGCTCATGTGAGGGGCTTGCCTTGCGCGGCAAGCTGCTCCGTGACTTTCTCATGGAGCAGCCCACGTGGTTGCAAGATAGCATGGGATTGGTGTAAAACACCAATCCCACATCGGTTAAGGGGAGCATTTTTTCTCCCCCTTTTGGCTATAAATAGCCTCCTTCCCCCCTCTTTCAAAGTACTTCAGCTTAGCCTTTCTCTCTGAGTTCGACATCTTTTCTTCATGAGAATTTGCAAGATCCTCAATGATTTTCTCCAAGTGATGAAGAATTCCTTAGAAGGCTCTTTCTATTTTGAAGTGAGCCTTCTTAGTTAATATTTTTGGGTTGGTCTTCGAGCGGTCTAGCAATTGCTATCTACCAAAGGGTTCTACCTCAATAGAGGTTTTTATCAGTAAAATCTGTGTGGATGTTTGGAAGCTAGTACCAATGGAGTTTTGCCAAATTGCTCTAAGGGAACGTCGTATCCTAAAGAGAAAGAGAAGAACGTATCAACTGGTAATGTTTAAAACTTAGATGCTAGGTTTCTTTTATAAGTTTTATAAACCTATTAGCATCTATGAGACATTTAACTTAGATTATATCAATCATGGCATGCTTAGGAGATCCTTTGGGTTAATTTTAATTTTTGAAATTCTACCTTGCAACAATTTATGTTCAATTACTATCTTGATTAATTAGCAATATATACATCCCGACCAAGGTTCCCGTAAAGGAATTTTGTTTTCACATCCATCTGCCAGATCTATTAATCATTATGAGCAACGATGGTAATGAGTATCTTGATATACTTCAACATGGCCAAAGATGAAAAGGTTTCATCATAGTCAATGCCTTCCTTTTGATTGTTTACTTTTACAACTAGCCTTGCTTTATAGGTAATCACATTACCGTCCATGTCAGTCTTCTTCTTGAATACCCATTTTCATGTTATGGCATTAATCCGACTTGGAGCATCGACTAAGTTCCATACTTGATATTCATACATGGAAACTATTTCTGACTTCATGGCCACAAACCATTTGTCAAACTCTGAGCCTTCCATAGCCTCCTTGTAAGTCTTGGGCTCATCATCTTCCATAAGGAAGATGTGCTTGTCATCAGTGATGAAATAAACATATCCCCCGAGAACGATTAGAGCCTGACCTGACCTACGTAATGTTGGTATTATAATAGTTTATTCCATGCTTATACTTTCTTGTGTAACAGGTTTAGGAATAATCAGTTAATTATCTGTTTGATCCTCTTAAGTGCCTAGCTCAAGATTGCTTCCACTAGATTTAGCAAGTATGTGTTCCTTCTCGAGGAACTGAGCATTCCTAGAAACAAGTACCTTTTGTCCCTAGGATCATAAAAGGTATAACCCATAGTCTCCTTAGGGTAACCGACAAATAGACAATTGTCGAATTAGTACCAAGCTTATCTGAACTTGTCCTGTTTACATAAGCAGGATATCCCCAAACTCTCATGTGAGAAAGAGCTAATTTCTTACCATACCACATCTTGTATGGTGTTTGATCAACTTATTTTGAGGGTACTCTGTTTAGAATATAAACTATGCTCTCAAGTGCATAACCCTAAAAGAATCTGCTGAATTTTGCTTGGCTCATCATCAATCGAACCATATCTAGTATGGTTCAATTTCTCCTTTCTGACACTCCATTGTGTTGGGGTGTATAAGGAGGTATCCATTGGGATAAAAACCATTATCCCTTAGATAATCCTAAAACTCTTGGGTAATCGCCTTAAGCATCTTCTTCAAAGAATTATATTTATTGGGTAATCGCCTCAATACCATTTCTCCTAAGGACTACTCATTGTATACAACACCCAACTAAGAGTTGTCATATATGTATATAACCAACACTTCTATTGAGGTGTCTCCTTGCAACTTACCATGGAATAATCTATTTTCTAGACTTTCCACCAAATTGAGATGATGAATCATGGTTGCGAGATCCAACCCTTTGTACACGTATGTGTACTTCGAGAGCTTGTTGTCTAATATGAGCCTTGCAACAAACTCATAATTTCCCTTATACCTCTCTTAATCATTCATCTCACATGAAAAAGCATTCTTGTCGGGATGTTTGGGACCTGGATCATCCATAACATAATCCAAGTAGTAGTTGCGAAGAACTCCTCTGATAGTACCAAATCACTCATTGAAGTTATATACATCATACTTTATGTTGCCAAGAGGACCAATATCAATACGAGTATTTTTGTTAGTGATCATATTCAACCTTGATAAAAGATAGAAATTATTCAGACATTAGTTTATGTACATGCATTTAATATAAGGTCTTTAATTAAACACATATTTCCTACTATTTTATCGACATTCAAATAAACCCTTTTATTGAATTCGGGAAATCTGATCCAACCAATTTTCTTAGTAGGTAGTATCCATAGCCCATCCATCATGACCCCCGCTATAGTAGGTCAAGCCATAACAAATGACCATGGTTGGAACCCATCCATTTACAATTTCTAATCCATTTGAGTTCTCTTTCTTGAGATGTGCGTACCTAATTGTACGACTCCTCAAATATGTCTCCAATCTAACATTAGCTCCACTGATATGGATAACTAACCCATTTTGGTTAAGACAATAACCCCATCTAGTCTCATGATCAAACACATGTTAAGGGAAAGCATGTTGTACATATCCTTACATCTGTTAATAAGGTTTGTATAATGACTTATGACTAGAAGATAATTTACCAGCTTAATATTGTTGTAGGGATTTTATTGGTGCAGTTGGTCTCACCTTGTCTAGGTGGTATATGATGGATATGATTATGATAATAATAATTCCGAGCTATATGGAATTATTAATCTAAGGGAACATGCTCAAGACTAGTATATCATAATCATTCCATTATGCCAAGACTCCACAGAGCATGCAAAAAAAACAAGGTTCATGTTTAAGTTCTTGCACCTATGTCCATAAGCTTTAATCTAACAACTTAAACCACGGCTGCAAAACCATATGCAAAATCTAATACTAGAAATCAACTAAGTCATAAAAGTCCCTTAGGTATGCTTGAACCTAATACCGGTGGAGATTCCAGGTAGGAGAGGCCTCTTAAAGTAAATGAGCAGCCAGGTTCAATCCTTGCCAAAATAACCACGGGCACTACGATTTGTTGTACCACAAACAATTATGACTTAAAGATTTCATTCTTTTAATTGAGTGAAGTAATTGACGATCCTCAATTTAAAGCATTTACATTTGTAGTAAAACATTGTTAATTTAAATGATAATCACCTAGACTAAGTTTGAGCAAAACCTTTATCTAGTTATCCCATCATTTTCTATAACAAGAATTTAAACCTAAGTCATGCATAGCATACTTTAATCAATTCATAGAAAATATCATTTTAACATATTATCATCAATCATGCATAGTATAAGGCAAGCGTTGATATCACTAACGGTTAATTAAGGTAGAAATTGAACATGCAAACTTGCACGGTGGAATTTCAAAACTTAAAATTAACCCTAAAGGATCTCCTAAGCATACCATGATTGATATCTAAGTTGAAATGATCCATAGATGCTAATATGTTTAAACTTAATAAAAGAAACATAACATCTAAGTTAAGATCATTACCAGTTAATTCATACCTTTCCCTTTGGTGTGGCGCTCCCTTAGAACAGTTAAACAGCACTCCGCTAGCACAAGCCTCTAAACTAGGACAATCATTATGATTAATCCACACGCCATAGAGGAAGAATTCATTATTTAATAAGCAGCTTCTAGACCGCTCGTACACCAACTTGAAAGTATAAATTAGAAGGCTCTTTCCAAAATATGAATAAGGCTTCAAAATAATTCTTGAGAAAGTGGAGAAACTCATAGGGGATCTCGCAAAAAGCTCATAAAGAAAGCTGTCAAAACTCAGAAGGAAAGGCTGAGCTAAAGTAAATGGAAAGGAGGGAGGAGAAGGCTATTTATAGCCTAAGGGGGAGAAAAAAATGCTCCCCTAAAAGCTGATATAAGATTGGTGAACCAATCCTACATAGGCACTTACAAGCACGTGCAGCCTACTCCGCGAGATTCTTGCAGAGCAGCTTGCAATTCAAGGTAAGCCCCTTGCATGGGCTTTCCTTGGTTGTGTGGGCCTTGCGAGAAAACTCATAAGCCCGCTATAGTAAGGGTTTGCGGCAAGCCTCGTGGGCCTCCGCAAGAGCTACAAAGCAGCACTTGCAAGCCCGTGAGCGCTTCTGGCACTCGAGCAAGCTTTCCTTATGGATTCTTGCGAGATTTCTTGTAAGATCCACTCATGACATTCTGATCCGGTTTTCCCCTTTTCTTTCTGGCATATTGGTCTGACAAAAATATAGTCCATCCAAATTAAGTTTAACTCTCCCTTTTATTCTCGATAGAGACCCCGTCCATAAGTTCTTTACTTGGTCTGGTAGAGACCCAAAGTGTGTGACCTCATAGGATCCTAAATTATAGAGCCTCAAGAGGTTAACCTAAACTTGGCTTCCCATCTAGGAACCTTTAGGCTCAGTGTTCTAGATAGATATGGAACTTGATAATTCTAGGTGATCAAATGGGCTTTCTAGAAAAGGCGTATGATCCTTTGATACTCGGAATGTCACGTGCTTATGATTTGATCCGGTTCTGCAACAGTAACTAATACAATACACTCCTTCCATCAAGTTAACTATCATCCAATTTATTGAGCACAGATTAAGTGCTAGCTCATGTAATAGCCGTAGCTATCTTGGAATTAGAGTTTTTCACAAAGAACACCACTCGCCCTAATGTATCAAGATTGACTAGAAACTCATTCTATCAATCTTATTCTCTAATTAGAGGTTTATGACTGTATCACTTCAACAAGAGGCCTCAAGGTAAAACTCTTATTATATCACTATATCAGGAGCGGTGGATCCCATCTTGACTACTCGACTTTCCAACAAGTGATCATCACTATACCATAATCACCCGTATCATCCTGATCACTAGGGTATGAATAAGTATGAACCAAAGTATCGTAACTCCCATGCAAGGTAACTAGTATCTCAGGTTTGAGGATACTTGTAGTGCTACTGCAATAAGACATGACACTAACACATGGATATAGTTATTTTCGAGTGTTTGTCTTATAGCGGTCTCCAATGTATTACTCGAATACATCCATATGTTAACTCAAGGTACCATCTTCATCTTGTGAGATCGATTACTTGGATCTAATCTAAGAAGTAAGCCTACACATGCTAGTCTTTCTACTTCATTGATATTCAGTCTCAATGAAACTATAACTATGGATATTTAGACCATTCATAATAACATGTGTGTACAGTTCTCACACCACATAGCTCTATTTCCTTGCACTTTCATGCTATGAATTAGTCATGGATTTTTTCTTATCAATGAACATATAAATATACATAGCTCTATTTCTTTACCATTGTTGAGAGCTTCTTCTCAGCACTTTCACCTCCGCCTCTTTCACTTTGAGCTTGAAATCAAATTGGATGTCTTTCTGAGCCCTCTAGATGAGTTCAGAATAGCGTGACATGGCCTAAAAGGAAGAATAAAGATTTAAAATTTTATGATTCGCATAAATAATAAATAATTAACCCTACGACTTACAAAGTCAGATCTCGAAAGAGGACGGTTGAAAGAACTGCGGTATTATCCTCCTTGTCTTTTTCCTTATCGGTGGATAGAGGAAATCAACCTTAAGTATGGACTGGACTTTAAGGTCTCGAAAAGAGGCATCAGGGGCCTCCCTTATGAAGGCATCTACAAGTCTAAGTTGGGGAGCCAAATGAGATCCCCCCATCTCGCTAAAGGGTCTCCACCTATAGACAAAAATACGTTTAAAAATCACAAGATACTATCAAAGAGTATCATTACCGAGTGAAAGATATACCTAAGGAGACACTCTTTGCCCTTCTTAGGAGGAGGATCACTGAAGATCCTAACCATTAGCCACTTTGTAGAATCGTCGATTGACTCCTTCACCTTATCACCCTCTTGGGTAAGAGCTTTTAGTGCAACCGGCTATCTCTAATTGTTTTACATCGCCACTTTCTTTGCCGCTAAATGTGGGCAGCGATATCATCAGACAAAGCCATACCTAAAACAAATTTAAAACATAAGGATAAGTAAATACCAGTTTGAGGCTCAAAATCGGCAATATAGGAACATCTTTCATCTCCAGATCACAGGCTCAAAGATGATATCCGCTAATGGAAGCCTACGCGGCTATCCTTAATGACCACTTTTTGGCTCTTGAAAAAGTCTACCCTACTATCTCTCACGCATCGAACTTTTGCAAACAAATTAGTGAACTTCTCAATATAACAATTGCTAGGGAAGGAATGATGATTCTCATCTACTTAGATGTAAAACAAGAATTCTTTGAAGTTATGCTTTGAGTATGGCCTATTGCTAAATTTATAAAAACTAGAACGGATAATGATCTTCACCCTTATTCTTCTTAATGTTGCACAATCATCAAAAGAGCATAGCATTAAGTTAAACTAGCATCAATACAAATCTAGAGATGACCCATCAAGTCATCCAGGCATTGAGATGTAGCCCAGCTATATAAATTTTCCATATACTAAGAAGCCTTGCAACAACCTCAAGTAGTGGATACCCGAATCCATTTCTTATAGTATCCTAATACATACTAAAGTACCCATGCGATGGAGCAATCATGCATTGTGTCTATAAAAGCAAGATGACATGACATCTTATAGCCACTTGAACATAATAGTTTCATGCTCTGTGTGCAACTTGTGCACCATTGGAATCATATTGCCCACATGTGGTGTCATGTTTCTTTCTTCTCAAGAGCAAAAGAATACGCGTCGCCTGTACCATTCAGACCCATACATGGCTGGATTACACCTCTCGATCTCAACTGACTCCTTATTGTCAGCCTCCCCTTCAATATTTTGACCAAGTTTATCGATGTCTGACTAACTCATGGATAATTCTTCTCGTAGACTTTCCATAACGCTCATATTTTATACCTCTAGAGAGTCGTTCGTTGGAACTAGTCACCATAAAATCCATTATACATCTTACTTTCCTTTTAAACCTAGTACGTGAAATAGTGGGTAACCTATCAATATTCACTAGAATGCACAGATATATGGTGAAAATATGATCATCCATTCAACTTAGCCATTCACTATCATCACTACTATTAGAACTACGAGACCTACTAGCATATTACTAAACAATCTCCCTGTCAATCGGTTTTCTAAAACTACAAATAGTAAAGTTCGATTTCAAACAATCCTAAAGTTCATTTCTTTTGTGGGAAAATCAAATATTTACTAAATTGTGAGTTGAAGAACATGAAGAATACAAATGTGTTTTTTCATGAAAATATCACAAACCCGTAAATAAGATAAATTTACAAAAAAACGGCATACCATTTGCTACAAATTAGGTAAAATGAAAGAGAAAGTGATGTGACAAAGAAAAAAACTTACCAGAACTAGAGAAGTTGCTTGATTGGGAGAGAAGAAGACTTGAGAAAAGCTTGAAATTGTTTGAAATGCTCTAAGAGTTTTGAGATGCAAAGTGTTGAAACGAGGAAAAAAACAATTTTATAGGGAAGACGAGATAATTTAAGGGACGTTTGCTTTCCCCTTCGTTGAATTGTTTGCACGTGAAGACATATCAACGACATGCACAATTAACTATTGCACAATGACGTGTAGGTGCGTGACCACATGGTAGAAGTTTCTCGCAAAACCAGAAAGGATTTTCCACATAAATTAGTACTTTATCCTCAAGCGGATAAAGGACACGCCTCCATAGCTTGCATGGCCACGTGGTGGCACCACGTATATAAGGTCACATGAGAAGAACGTGACTTGCATGCCAAGAATACCACATCAATGTTCTTGTTTAACTAAATAATAGATATATGAATCTAATTAAAATTCTACCACTTATATCAGAAGTCTAGTCCTATAGAGGAATTCTCCTTAATACAGATAGCCACATTTATCCTGATTAGCAGTGACATGATGCATATATAAAAAAAATCTCATCTAACAACAAGGTACACATTACATTTTAATTCAATACTTTCCATCTCCTCTCTTAATCTGTCACTAACTTAAGCATTAGAGAGGCTATGCCAGTCACACGGCTAGTCCCTTTAACGCTATTCTACCTTACAGTTAACATCTTTGGCGAGATTAAGAGGAGCTCTATTTTGAATATTGGAGCGTGAAGACCACATTCCTTAACCAATCTTTCAATATCAGTGCAAAGAAAAGGCTTAATAACTAGATAGATTTTGGGTTGTTCTAGTGTGGTTGTGCAATTTGGGTTAAAAGATAAGACTAAACTTATCAATGACCTTGGGTCTTAGAGAAGAATAGAAGATATGCCAAAGAATAAAAATATCATATTATGAGCGGGCGACACGGAGCGATGGGTTGAGAGCGCGCGGAAGATGAGAGGCGTGGTCCACCGGGGTGTTTTGAAAAGAAGCACTAGGTCGGGGACCCGGGTAAAAAAGTTAAAAGAGAGAGAGCGAAAAACACCTTAGATTGGCTCGAACCTGAATCCACTGTCTCTTAGTGTGGAGTCGCCACCTGGATTAGCTCTTTCTAGGAATTAGAGTCCTATGAGGCTTAACGTCCAGGGGATGGCCCACCAAGACATAGAGATTCAAGTCTGGGATAAGTTGTTTATTTCTTATGTGATCACATTATATTACATCTACAGAAAACCATATTTTCTTAGTTATGCATATTTGCACTTAGGTCATTTTTAGACTTTATATGTATGATTCACGTATTGCAAAATAATAAACCATCCATAATGCAAAATAATAAATCATCCACAAAGCAGTAAGTAAATGCGGAAAATAAATACGAAAAATAAAGATTACAAGTCTTTAAAAAGCCGGGGGATGCAACCGCCCGCTACCCTATTAATTACAATTTTCGTAAAAAATATGCAATACCCGAAGGAAAGTAAATCCTAGGCATACATCTAATCTACATCCACAAAGGTTAGCACGAAATATGGTACATGTGTTCGATTTGATTTTAGCGAGGGCCGTGTGGCCTAATTAAAACATTGATGATTTAAAGTTGTTATTTTAAATAAAAATAGTTCATTTTTATTTACATGTATGTTGGTCAATTTTATTAGTGAAAATGATCGCATGGCAAAAGGTGAGGTCTGTTATCCGGGAATATATTTTATTCCCTTCATGGGGGTATTCTAACATACAAAATAAATAAAAAAGGAGAAATAAAAGATGAAGAAGAAGAATATTACAACATTATTTACAATAATAAGGAATAAAATAATTCCTAGGTCCACAAATAAAATCAGAAAAAGATGAGAGTAGATAAAAGCATGAAATTCACAGTACTAGGAACTCAGAGGCTTACCCTTGCGGTATGAATCCACTTCGGCATATTCGTTCGGCCTTTGGAAGTCCTCCTCGTCCTTTAGTTTAGGTGAAATTGTTGATGCAAGAGTCCAAAAAATCTTCGTTTAATTCTTGGAATTTTATTGTAATTTAATTGGAAAATACATGTTTATTTATCCAAAAGATAATCAAACCCGTGTTCTAAATTTGTTTAAGACCCAAGAATATCTGAGGATTTAAGAAGAAATAGATGAAGAAATTTGATTAAAAGATGAAGAGATTTGGGATCCAGATGTATTTTGGATCTGAGAAAAGATTAGAAGAAAGTAAGAAATTATTGTTTGTATATTTTTTTTTTATTTGAAAGAGAGGTTTTTCTCTGAATTTTCAAGCCCCTTTCTACTGAAAATTCCTCCTATTTATTGGGGGAACTTTTTTCACCCATTAAGGACGTTGTATCCTGGTCAAATATGCATTTATTTGGGCCATTATATCCTACCTTTTCTATTCAAATTCCCCTTTTCATTGCCACTATTCGCGTAGCATATTATCTTTCCATTTATTTCTTTATTATTTCCTTTTTTTATTTATTTTTTTCCTTATATATATATACACACACTTATAAAAAAACAACTTAATTAAATTATTCTAAACCTTAAACTTTATTTAGGTCCTTAAAATATATTAAGCCTTTAAGTTTTCACATAAGTCTTTTAAATATTTTTTTATGATCCTAAATATTTATTTAAGGCCCGAAATGTTTTTATTAGGAGAACTCCAATTTGAAGATCGTCAGACGGTCGAAAATCGTGTGATTCGAGGATAAATATCCCGAAAAGCCATCATCATTGAATGCGCGAGGTAGTACAAAATACCGTGCTCACAGCTGCCCCTCGTGTGGTCATCGCTGGTTGTAAAACTAGTATGATCACATGAAAAAAGCAGAGGGATAGAGAGAATACCTGACTGGTGTGGTTGGTGACTTCTTATTCCCAATTGGTGATAACATAGGCCTTCCTTTCTAGCGCTGTGTCTTTATGGGGTTGTTCGTTTCTTTCTTTGGAATCCCTTATGTACTTGGTGCCCCTTATGGGTGGTCAACCGTTTCATTCTACGGCGTCCCTGTTGTAGTCGGTAACCGTTTCATTCTCCGGTTGATAAATGAGACTGTTTCTTTCTTCAACCATCGAGATAACCGTTTCCTTCTTCGGTTATGTTTTGAATTTCCTTAATAGGTTGTTGACTTGTTTCCTGTAACAAATTATGGAAAAGTATAATTTTAATACATTTTATGATGAATGTTTTAATTATTTGATTGAGTTTATGCGAAGCAAAAACTTTTACCCCTTCAATCAAAAATTAAAACATGAGGAATAAATAAGTTTAATGGAAATTCGGGGATGTTCTGGAAATTACTCCGTTGTTTTAGGAGGCTTTCGTAATGTTGCAATGTTAACTTTAGGCTTGAGTGGGTTATCGTCTTGTTTGTAGGTTCCTCATGTGGAGGTGGAGGTTCTTGTTTATTGGGACAGTGTTGCCCTAGTTCGGCATCGTCTTTACCTGAAAATGTCATGATGTGAATGAAATTTATGCATAAACAATATTTATCATATGATGTATGAAGGTGCCGTGGGTTTCATCCATTGAAGAGCCTTCTCTTGTACTGGTGCACGGTTGCCCCAAGGGTTTGTCTTGTTGGGGATTCCATTGATGACTTCTTCAAAGCAACGACCATGGTTTCGTTGAATCAGATTTGAGTCCTTAACATGGATCTAGTTTGAGGAAAGTCTGGATGAGTCATTGATCCCACGTTGTGTTGGCGATGATCACTTGGAAGCTGTTTTCCTGAAGTATTGAAGGTATATGATGCCTCGTACTATTCCGAGGAGGAGATGTTAAATTTGATATTTCTATGATCCTAAGTTTTGCGTAGATCGCCCTTGCGGGTTTTCAATCTATTGAATCTTAATTTTTGCTTAGATCGCCCTTTCAGGTTTTCAATCCAACAGACTCATTTTTCTTTATTTTCTTTATTTTTTTCATTTTTTGGATGTTTACTTGCGACATTCTACCATTGGCATGCAAGCAATCAAAATAAACATATACATAAAGATTAAGCAAAAATGACAATTCATTGATGAACTTAACAGGGGTATAAATGTTTCAAATGATTTGACTCCTACCATCAATTAGCCCTTTCAGGTTTTTTAACCAATGTGGTTCTCTCGATGTCCTAAGTTTTGCCTGAGTCACCCTTTTTGAGTTTTCAACTCAGCGGACTATTCTTTTTATGGTTTGAAAAGATGCTCTAATTTTTACTCAACTAATCAAGTGTTAATTGATAGGCTAAATACAAATTTATTTTTTGTTCGTACTACTTTTTATTGATTTATTTCTTTCACCTATGCGTGATAGCAATTGTGTAAGACTTGGTTGATTTGGTATATCAGTCGTCGTTTATGTCCACGACTTCATTTGTTATCTCGTTCAACATTTCTGACCGATTGGTATGCCGCTTTGTTAGCTTGAGGTGTAGGTGATGATGAGTCTTGATTATCGGCATTTCCTTTGATAGTGCGATAATTGCCCCACAAATAGTAGTGAGCCGTGTGAAGGAACTGTTGACATGTTCAACAGTCTGACTCCTTTTTATTGACTCTTGTTTGATTATATCAAGAATGATGGTGATTCGTGTGTTCAATGATCCGACTCCTTCTTTGTGACATTGCACTGGTTGTTCGATCTCATGAATGGTGGTGATGGAGTTGTTGACGTGTTCAACGATCTGACTCCTTCTTTGTGATGTTGCACCGATTGTTTGGTCTTGTGAATGGCTGTGATGGAGTTGTTAACGTTTTCAACAATTTGTCTCCTTCTTTGTGATATTACGTCGGTTGTTTGATTGCCCCACAAATGTTGGTGAGCCATGTGATGGAGTTGTTGATGTGCTCAATGATCTGACTCCTTCTTTGTGACATTGCACCAGTTGTTTGGCCTCAACTTG
>CATIWQ010500329.1:0-16249 GCA_949673415.1 Euphorbia schlechtendalii
AGAGGACTTCATGGACCTTGAAGAATGTGGATTCATGACTATGGGGTAAGCCTCTGAGTTCCTAGAGTTAGTGCTTACATTTATATGCTGTTTGTTTTGAAGTTTTGTTTTATTTTTGGTTTTTTTTTTCATTTTTGCGTACCATTCTATCTTCTGAAATTTGCAGTATGATTTCGAATCTTTTTGGGTATTTTCTTTACATAAACATATTCTACACATCCTGAGCTTTCCGGAATGATAAAGATCATCCAAATCGGTTAAGTATAGCAAAGGTTATGATCATTTGAAGTTTGGATTATCTTTTTTGCTATTTTCTACTGTTTTTGTATGTTTACTACTGGTCTGGGAAAGCGATATAGTTGAATGATATCGTGATATAGTTTAAAGATATCAAGATATAGTTGAACGATCTTGGCCCTGGTAGAATACTGTTTCTCCTTGTTTCGCTCCGTTTTGAACCGTTTAAGTCCAGAATGACCCGTTATGACCATCCTGAGTTTGGAAATGCATCATTGGGGGTAACAAACCTCTGGTTTGTAATTATTTAAGATTTATGTATGATTTATTAATGTATTAATATGTTAATTAAAGTTTGGAGTTGCATGGAAATGCTTCGGGCGGTCCATATCGATATCGCCTTTCACAAGGAAGCCGATAACGATATGAATGACGTCATTACCATTGTTAACCCAAACGATGACTATATTATGCATGTTCGGCCTAGATTTATGTTTCTAAATATCGTTTTAGGTTACCCCCATAAAGGGAATAAAACATGTTCCCAGATAACAGTCCTCACCACTTTGCCACTCATTTTCACTACTAAAATCGACCAACATACGTGTAAATAAAAATGAACAATATTCATGAAACAAGAACTTCCAAATCTTTATTGTTTTTTACCTCGGCCACACAGGTCTTGCCAAAATCCAAATCGAACATACATGGTACACTTGTTACATATGTGTAAATATTACTCCATATCTCGCTCTAACCCTTGTGGATGCAGGATAGATGTATGTTAGGATTTAATTTCCTTCGAGTATCGCTTTCAATTTCGAAATCCAATGTAATATTTGTTAGATATCGATGTATTCTAGGCGATTGTATCCCATAGACTTTGATGTATTTAGGCAATTTGTAAACCCTAAGTCCAATGATGTAATTAATACCTCATAGAATTGGTGCATTTAACTTCCTACATGATTACTTTGCGCAATTTACTTACCGTTTTATGCATGCGTGATAAACATAAACTTAAAATATCTAGCTTAGTTCGAATATTATAAACGTGGTTTCTATCATAGTGTAATTTAACTCAAATGATGATGAAATAGATAACTCATCCCGAACCCGAATCTCTGAACTATGGTATCGCTTAGGTTTAACAGATCTAGGCTGTACCGAAATTTCCCGGAAGAGCTGATCCAGGTGGCAACTCTGAGTACTATAGGCTAGAGATCCCGATCTCGAGTCTTTGAAGCTTGAAAACCACACTTTTCAAAGTGAAACACTCTTTTCCATTGCGCTTTTCCAAAAGCCCAAAATCCTTATTTTCAAAAACCCCACGCCCCATCTCACGGGGCCGGTGCCTCGCGACGTCCGCGCGGGACTACCGAAACGTCGTCCACTCATAGTGGCAACTCCGCTGGGGATATCTTTTATAAATTTAAAAGTTTAAAAGATTTTTGGATGAGTATTGAAAAGTCATCAAATGAGTTAACCCACATTTAAAATATTGAACAAAGCATATGCATTAGATGGACTAGCCATTAAGGTTAGGTTGCCCTATTTTACCGAGAAACTTGCGAAAGTATACTTCGTAACCCCTTGGTGATCGAAGGAACCTAGCTAGTGGATCACTTGTTGCCATACCACATGGACTCTCTTGAAAAAGAGGGAAAAGTATCACAGTGCAACAAGAATCTTCTACATCAACAACCATGACCAAGATCATATAAGGAAACCGTAGACACTTTCCCTAGGTTTACCAAAACAAATGCATCTTTTGTGCAGGTTCGCTCTTTAATACTTCATGGTATTAAGATGATCCAAGCCTAGATTTAGGAGCCACAAACCCTACATGTGAAACTTATATGGTTGGAAGATTGTACATTGCATGCTATGTGCCACATGTATACTACTTTCAATTTGTCACTGAACAAATGTCATATTAACCATGAATTTTTGTGCAGACACTTGGACGCACACACTCATGTACATATTACAATACCAAACTGATATCACATACACTTAGGCATAGTTGACACTATAGATTGTGTCACCCTACACATCATCTTTGAGATGTCCAGTTGACATCCAACTCACAGCCCTTCCGGGGCAATCACAATACTAAAAGCCCAAACGGGACAAATACTTACCCATTTCAAAATAGTGCTTACTAAGCACTCAAACTTTTGTCCGCTTAGAATCATGGACTTCTAAGCCTAGGGTATAACACACCATTCTACCCGAACTTGAACCTAGAATTAGATTATTCGACAAGACAGCGTCACATAGGATAGGATCATCCTTGGCAATAGCAGTGCTTGCTTGGCACCTGAACCTCTACCCATTCGGGGTAACAAACCCACTATACCAAGAGTCACACGATACAATACACTATTTACCCAAACTCACACAATTGTGTGGAAGCTGAACAAATCCACCTCATGACATGAGAAAGAGCCATAGTCGCGAATTCTCAAAAAGCCCAGCCTTTTACCACACGGGAATTACGGCAATCAACTTGTTTGTTCTAAATGGATTGGCAAACATAAGTCACAACCTCAGCCTTTTACCACACAAGTATTACGGCAACCAACTTATTTTATTCCAAATGGATTGGCAAAACATGAGTTACACCTTAATTATCAGCCTTTTCACCACACGGGTATTACAGCAATCAACTTGTTTGTTCCAAATGGATTGGCAAACGTGAGTCACACTTTAAACCAAGCCTACTACCACATGGGTATTATGGCAATCAACTTGTTTATTTCAAATGGATTGGCAAACATAAGTCCACTTTAAACCTAAGTCTATCACCACATGGGTATTACGGACGTTAATCTATTTTGTTCCAAATGGATTGGCAAAACACGAGTCACACCTCAACCACAAGCCTACTACCACACGGGTATTACGGCAATCAACCTATTTGTGCCAAGTGGATTGACAAACACAACCTTCGACATCATATGGATGTCATCTTAATCTCAAGCCCTCACCACACAGGTCAGGTCTTATTATCATTTGAGTTACATCTTTATTACTAATGACTAACCCTGTTTGTTTCAAATGGATTGACAAACATGAGTTTTATCGCATCATGGCATACTAACCCTTTATGAATGCATCCATAACATTAAACATATCACTCATTTCTCGCATCACGAGTCATGTCACGAATCTTACATGCACATCTAACCCTCTACTTGTGTATCTTAGCTAAGAAGAGGCCTGCTCACCGCCTGGTCCTCGTTTCCCCAATTATGGCCAATCTGGAGGGGTTTTCCATACACTGACTCAAGTGAGGACACGGGTTCAGACTCAGATTCAGTTCCATATACTGTTATGGACAATCCACAAGAAGAAGGCATGAGGGAAGATCACCCTGTCCTTACAAGATAAAATTCTCAGCAGTCATCGATGAGCCCCGAGATTGCAACTGCCCTAGATGCCTTTGCCAATAGCGAACAACTAGCATTGCTCATTCGCTTACAAGTCGGGAGGGTCCAAAATGCAACATCCAACCCGGAGGTCACCCTTTATAACGCCAATCCAACAAGGGGACCTCCCACCTCACACATGGTGCCCCCAACAACCTTTTATCAGTTCAGGCCAGGACAAAGTCAGCTGAACCAGCATCCAATTGGACAACCAGGATATAACTTCTCCAATCCTTCCCAACACTTCCAGGGGCAGCCTATCCAACCGATATTCGCATCAGGGCCTTTCTACCAAGGAATGACCCAACACCCTGTTCCTAACTAGAATACATTAGCTGCCACACAGTTCCAGGCACCTCAACTGCCCCACTTTGCTATATATCCCCAAGGGCAATATGGCTCTTATTCAAGCACAAGGAATGCCATCCTCCAACAACCGGGAATGGTGGAACTATGGTAACAATTATTAGCCACTCACGATAATCATCTCATGAATTCATACTCAGCACAACCAATAGTCGGGTATGAAGATAGCTTACCCCCAAACTTTGCAATGCCACAGTTTGAGAAGTATGTAGGATCTGGTGACCCGTGCGCTCAATTGACGCATTATCAAATGGTGATGAGAGCATTAGAGGTCAGCAAACGGATGATGGCTAAGCTCTTTGTCATCACCTTGGCCTACCCAGTCAATGAATGGTATAGCCACCTCCTGCTGGACATAGCTACCGATTGGAATAGCCTCGCTCAAGCCATGTTGGGTCATTACGATTTCAACTCTCAAATGGAAACCATGATGCAACATCTGGAAGCTATAAGGTAGGAGCATGGTGAGAACTTCAAATCCTACTATACATGATGGATGGCCACATAGGTCAGGCTTCGGGCTCGCTTAACTCTACCAGAGATGATAACCAAGCTTCTGGATGGTGCACTGCCATCATACAGGAACAAATTTGGATTAGACATCTTCTAGAGCTATCAAGAAGTGTTTGAGAAAGCAGATAGGATGGAGTACTTCAAATCCCTTGAGCACTTTGAATCGGAAGGTCACTAATAATATATGCTTTATTATGTAATAATTTAGCATTTAGCTACTTTGCCCACAGGGCTTTTGAATTTTCAATTGAACTTTGTTTATTTGCTTGATATTTTATCAATGACATCATGCATTCTCATAAGTATATACATAATGTTTTTAGCACATGTGACACATCATTCCATGAAATTAATTTGGGTATAAATGGATTTCCCACAATAAATTCAAATGATTTGACTCTTGAGAGAAAGTGAGAGATAAGTACATGTACTTAGACAACGTGTGATAGCAATTGCTTCATCTTACAAAGATTAATGGAAAAATCTCCAAGCATGAAACACCCACTGACTCATCCAAAAATCAAAAGATTGGAGCTAGAATAAGGCCAAAATGTCAACCAAGCGGGTTAAGACCGAACAACCAGCGCAATGCCACAAAGGAGTCGAACACGTCAACAATTCCATCACCACCATTCATAAGACCAAACAACTGGTGCAATTTCACATGAAGGAGTCAGATCGTTGAACATGTCAACAACTCCATCACAACCATTCTTAAGACTTAACAACCGACGGATGCCGGATCATTGACCACATCAACAACTCTATCATTTGTGGCATAATAAAACAAGAGTCAATGTTAAAGATAAAAAAGAGTTAGACCGTTGAAAACATCAATAGTTCCTTCACACAGCTTGCTACTACTTATGGGGTAATCATGATCAAGACTCATCACCACATACAGCTCAAGCCAGCAAAGCGGTACAAGTACCAACCAATCGATCAGAAACATTGAATGGGACCACAACTGAAGTCATGAACATGGACGACGACTGATATACCAAATCAACCAAGTCTTACACAATTACTATCACGCATAGATGAAAGAAATAAATCAATAAAAGTGGTACAAATAAAAAAAATTTGTATTAGCCTATCAATTAACACTCGGTTAGTTGAGCAAAAATTAGGGCTTCTTTTCAAAACACAAAAAGAAGAGTCCATTGAGTTGAAAACCCAAAAAGGGTGGCTTGGGAAAAACTTAGGATATCGAGAGAACCACATTGGTTAGAAAACTTGAAAAGGCTAATCAATGGTAGGAGTCAAATCATTTGAAACATTTATACCCCTGTTAGGTTCATCAATGAATTGTCATTTTTTTGGCTGAAGCTTTATGCATATGCTTATCTTGATTGCTTGCATGCCAATGGTAGAGTATCGCAGGTAAACATCCAAATGAAAAATGAGTCTACTGGGTTGAAAACCTGAAAAAGGCGGTCCAGGCAAAAATTAGGACAAGGTTTGATAAATTGAAAACCTACAAGGGCGATCCATGCAAAAGCTGGAATCAGTATCAAATTCATCATCTCCTCTTCGGAATGGTATGAGGCATTATATACATTTAACACTTCAGGCGAACGGCTTCCAAGGGATCATCATGCGGGATCAACGACTCATCCAAACGTTCCTCAAGCTAGATTCAAACTATGAACTTGAATCTGATTCAACGAACCCATGGTCATCGCTCTGAGGAAGTCATTGGAATCCCCAACAAGACAAACCCTAGGGGTAACCATGCACCAGCATGAGAAAAAGACTCTTCAATGAACGAAGCCCATGACGCCTACAATAGGCGAACATACATCATATGATAAATATTGTTCATGCATAAAAGCATGCATACATCCCAATACGCATCATGTTATTTACAGGAAAAGATGATGCCAAACTGGGGTAACACTATCCCGATAAACATGAACCTCCACATAAGGAACCCTCAAACAAGGTGATGGCCCACTCAAGCCTAAAGTTAATGTTGCAATGTCACGAAAGCCTCCCAAAACAGCGGAGTGGCATCGGGACATCCCCGAAAAATCTCAAACTCAAATCTCCACGTTTATTATGGGCCTGAAGAAAAAAATGAAAAAAGAAAAAATTTTCTCATAACCCTCATGTTTTAATTCTTGACTGAAGGGGCAAAAATTTTTGCTTTCGGTAATCTCAATCAAGGAATTAAAACATATGTCATAAGTATCTACTAATAAAATTCCTCATTCTTACAAGTACCCCTTCAACTAACTCATAAGGGGAACACAATTCAGGCCACAACGGTCAACCATCCCACAGCGAATTTCGACGAAGACTTACTACAGTCAACGTATCATCAAAGGGATGGAGCACATGACTTTCATCCTTTCCCCAGCAGTTCCGAGGGGCATATTCAACCTACGGTCAACTCACAAGAGGCATCCACTACAGACTTTCTACAGTCTAAATTTTTTCAGACTTTTTACAGTCACTGGACTTTCTACAGTCTAAATTTTTTCAGACTTTTTACAGTCACTGGACTTTCTACAGTCCATAATCTCTTTTTAGACTTTTTATAGTCATCCTAACTTTCTACAGTTCAAAACCCCTTCTTTTTATAGTCATCCGAACTTTCTACAGTTCGAAATCCTGACTTTTTACAGTCATCCAAACTTTCTACAATTTGAAATCCTGACTTTTTACAGTCATTCGAACTTTCTACAATTCAAAATCCTGACTTTTTACAGTCATCCAAACTTTCTACAGTTCAAAATCTTATTTTTACAATCATATGAAATTTTTAAAATTCAAAATCCTGACTTTTTACAGTCATCTAAACTTTCTATAGTTCACACCTTGTCCCGGCCTTTTCACAATCAGCAGATTTTGTATGGTCCATGTCGTCAGTAGGCTTTTCACAGCCTACACATGGGATTCTCAACCAGGAGAACGAAGGCACACGGTCAACATTCTCTCCCCAACTTTCCTGACGGTATTAACCAGTCAAAGGTCAACCTCTAGGGGCAATCATTGCCAAACAGGCAATTCACAAGGGACACCAATAGACTAATCCCCGAAAGACGCCACACCAAGATGAAAGCTTCCAGCCATCATCCCCAAGGAGTGCCAACCGCAAATGGGTAGGTATTATCTCTAAATCCCGCTGTTCTTTCAATTGTGGGACCATACTAATCTCATATCAGCAATGATCCCACGAGGGGTAGCCTGTGAGCATGGGATTTTTACTCCTGACTTACGAGTTCGATGATGAAGCTATAATTTTTCCTTTGTTAGCTTTTCACATTTTGTAGGGTCTCGAAATCATCCAGAAATCATTTGCCTTGTTTCTTTGGGCCTTCTTTCCCTTTTATAAGCCGAAACTAAGAATAAAGCACGTTGCCTTGTCCGATATCGTTCAACTATATCACCGATATCGTTCAACTATATCATCGATATCGTTCAACTATATCATCAATATCGTTCAACTATATCACCGATATCGTTCAACTATATCACCGATATCGTTCAACTATATCATCGATATCATTCAACTATATCACCAATATCATTCAACTATATCACTGATATCGTTAATGATATCAACTTTACAGACAGACAAAAAAAAACAAATCTTGCATTATTCAATGAAAAACACCCATCCCTCACCTACAATTCAGAATTTTACTCCAAGACACTCTGTCAACATGAGAAAATGACAAAATGAGTGGGTGCAAGAGGTGGACTTTTGGATTCTATCAGGGCTTGATTTTTTAGCAAAAACAACGGGGGGATGAAATTCAGAGGAGGAAAAAGAGTTCTAGGAGGAGGAATTCACACTTAGCTCTAGGAAACATTCCCCCATTTGTTCTTGAACACTCTTGAGCAAAACACCAACTTTCACCTCACAACACTTGAGATTTCAGGTTACCAAGCTTGAATCCTTGAGTTTTAGACTTGAACAGAGAGTCTACAACATCTTTATCATTCACTTGAAGGCTACTACACCTTCGGGAACATTTACTTTGGCTAGGAATAGATCACTTCCAAAGATTTTCGGTAAATCACCAAAAACAACCAAAAAGAAACAAGGAGAGCTTCCCAGAGGACTTCATGGACCTTGAAGAACATGGATTCATGACTACGGGGTAAGCCTCTAAGTTCCTAGAGTTAGTGCTTACATTTATATGCTGTTTGTTTTGAAGTTTCGTATTGTTTTCGGTTTTTTCATTTTTGCGCACCATTCTGTCTTCTACAATTTTCAGTATTATTTTGAACCTGTTTGGGTATTTTATTTCATAAACATATTCTACACATCTTGAGCTTTCCAGAATGATAAAGATCATCCAAATCGGTTAAGTATAGCAAAAGTTATGATCATTTGAAGTTTGGATTATCTTTTTTGCTATTTTCTGCTATTTTTGTATGTTTACTGCAGGTCTGGGAACGTGATATAGTTGAACAATATCATGATATAGTTGAACAATATCGTGATATAGTTGAATAATATTGGCCATGGCAGAATGCTGTTTCACCTTGTTTCGCTCCGTTTTGAACTATTTATGTCCGGAATGACCCTTTGAGACCATCCTGAGTTTGGAAATGCATCATTGGGGGTAACAAACCTCTGATTTGTAATTATTTAAGATTTATGTATGATTTATTAATGTATTAATATGTTAATTAAAGTTTGGAGTAGTAACAGAAACACTTCGGGCCATCCATATCGATATCCCCTTTCACAAGGAAGCCGATAATGATATGAATGACGTCATTACCATTGTTAACCTAAACGATGACTATATTATGCATGTTCAGCCTAGATTTATGTTTCTAAATGTTGTTTTAGGTCACCCCCATGAAGGGAATAAAACATTTTCCTGGATAACAGTTCTCATCACTTTGCCATGTAGTCATTTTCACTAATAAAATCCACCAACATACGTTTAAATAAAATGAACAATTTTCATGAAACAAGAACTTCCAAATCTTTGTTTTTTTTACCTTGACCACACGGGTCTTACAAAAAATCCAAATCAAACATACATGGTACACTTGGTACATATGTGTAAATATTACGCTATATCTTGCTCTAACCCTTGTGGATGTAGGATAGATGTATGTTAAGATTTAATTTCCTTCGGGTATCGCTTTCAATTTCAAAATCCAATGTAATATTTGTTAGATATCGATGTATTCTAGGAGATTGTATCCCATCGAATTTTATCTATTTAGGCAATTTGTAAACCCCGAGTCCAACGATGTAATTAATAACCGTAGAATAGGTGCATTTAACTTCCTACGTGATTACTTTCCACAATTTACTTACCGTTTTATACATGTGCGATAAACATAAACTAAAAATATCTAGTTTAGTTCGAATATTATAAATGTGGTTTCTATCATAGTGTAATTTAACTCAAATGATGACGAAATAGATAACTCATCCCGGACTCGAATCTCTGAACTATGGTATTGCTTGGGTTTAACGGATCTAGGCTGTACCGAAATTTCCCAGAAGAGCTGATCCGGGTGGCGAATCTGAGTACCATAGGCTAGAGATCCCAATCTTGAGTCTTTTAAGGTTGAAAACCACACTTTTCAAAGAGAAACACTCTTTTCCAATGCGCTTTTTGAAAAGCCCAAAATCCTTGTTTTTGAAAACCCCACACCCCATCTCACGGGGCCAGCGCCTCGTGGCTTCTGTGTGGGACCATCGAAACATTGTCCGCTCACACTTGCAATCAAGTTTTTGGTGCCGTTGCCGGGGAAGGCAAGTATGTTCTTAAAGATAAAAAATTTGGAGATTAAGGTTTCATTTTGCTTATATTTTATTTATATATCTGTTTGTTATTTTATTTTGCATTTTGTGTCTAAATGTTTACTAACATACATTGGGATAAGTTTTATGGTGATTACATGATTGATAACTTAATTGATACATGCATAGATGAAATTTGTCAAGTTACATCTCATGAAGAGTCAACATCTGAATCCCTTGAAAATTTAGAATATTCCTTTGAAACAAAAAAATTAGTTAGAGAAGATGATCCTATACCACCTTCTATAGATAAACTACCCTTAGTAAAATTGAAGCAATTTCCTGGTCATTTGAAGTATGCATTTTTAGGAAGCAACAATACCCTACCCATTATTATTTCTAGTAAGTTATCTAATCTGTAGGAAGAAGCATTATTGGAAATAATAAAGGGTAGAATTAGGAGTATTGGTTGGCAAATTTCCGATATTAGAGGAATTAGCCCTAATATAGTGATGTATTCTATTAACTTGGAAAATGATAGTAAACCTAAGATAGAAAGGCAAAGAAGGTTAAATCCTCACATGAAGGAATTTGTTAAAAAGGTGATTATTAAGTTGCTAGATGCAGGGATTATCTATCCGATTTTAGATAGTGAATGGGTCAGTCCTGTTCAATGTGTTCCGAAAAAGGAGGTATTACTGTAGTTTAGAATGAAAAGGGTAACTTAGTTCCTACTAGGACAACAACTGGATGGAGAGTTTTCATAGATTACAGAAAATTAAATGTAGCCACTAGGAAAGACCATTTCCCTTTACCATTTATAGATCAAATGTTAGAAACGATATCAGGTCATGCATTTTACTATTTTCTAGATGGATTTTTTGGGTACTTTCAAACTCATATTAAGCTAGATGACCAAGATAAAACCACTTTTACATGTCCATTTGGTACATTTTCTTATATAAGAATGCCTTTTGGGTTGTGCAATGCTCCGGCTACTTTTCAAAGGTGTGTTTCAGCTATTTTTAGTAAGTATGTTGAGGATATTATGGAATTTTTCATGGATGATTTCTTTGTATATGGAGATTCTTTTGAGAAATGTCTAGAAAATTTTGATAAAGTACTTGTTAGATGTGAGGAAACTAATTTGGTATTAAATTGGGAGAAATGTCATTTTATGGTTAATGAAGGTATAGTATTAGGTCATAAGATATATGAGAAGGGAATTCATGTAGATATTTCAAAAACCGAGATCATTGAGAAATTACCTCCTCCCATAAATGTTAAGGGAACAATATCATTTCTAGGCCATGCTGGATTTTACAGAAGGTTTATTAAGGATTTTTCGGTTATAGCTAAACCTTTAACTAAATTATTATTTAAAGATGTGAAGTTCGATTTCTCTGATGACTATTTAAAAGCCTTCAACACCTTAAAACAAGCATTAGTTTCGGCACCCATATTTGTTAAACCAAATTAGTCGTTAACATTTGATTGATGTGTGATGCTAGTGATGTTGCTGTTGGTTGTGTATTAGGTCAAAGGTATGAAAAGAATTTGCATGCCATATATTATGCAAGTCACACTTTGTCTTCTGCACAATGCAATTACACCACCATGGAAAAAGAGATGTTAGCAGTCGTATATGCATGTGAAAAGTTTAGATCATATTTGACTGGATCTAAAGTAATAGTTTATACAGATCATGTTGCTTTGAGATATTTGTTTGCTAAGAAAGATACCAAACCTAGATTAATTAGGTGGATCATTCTTTTACAAGAGTTTGACTTAGAAATAAGGGACAAAAAGGAAAGTGAGAATACCGTAGCTAATCACTTATCTCGTCTAGAAAATGATAAGGGACCGAAAGCTGAAACTGGTGATATTAATGAACTCTTTCCAGGTGAAAATCTTATGTTTGTTAAACATAGTGTTCGTCCATGGTATGCTGACTTTGCAAATTATTTGGTTACGCATACTTTACCCACTGATTTAGATTCTAATGGTAAGAAGAAATTTCTTAAAGATATTAGGTCATTTATGTGGGATGACCTTTATTTGTTTAAGGTATGTGTTGATGGTATTATTCGTAGATGTATACATGATACTAACTTTTCTTCAGTTTTAAGTCATTGCCATGATAGTATATATGGGGACATTTAGGACAAGCAAAAACTGCTACTAAAATTCTAGAGAGTGGGTTTTATTGGCTAACGTTGTTCAAGGATGCTAGAGATTTTATGCAGAATTGTGATAATTGTTAGAGAACAGGAAATATAAGTGGAAGAGATGAGATGCCCTTGAAAAACATCCTAGAAGTAGAGCTTTTTTATGTTTGGGGTATAGATTTCATGGGACCTTTTCCTACCTCTAATGGTAATAATTACATTCTGGTAGCGATTGATTATGTTTCAAAATGGGTTGAAGCTAGCGCATATAGTAAGAATGATGATAGAGTAGTTGCTAAGTTTCTTAAGCAATTATTTAGTAAATTTGGAGCTCCTAGGACCATAATTAGCGATGGAGGTTCACATTTCATTAATAAGACTTTTGAAAGGTTGATGCATAAGTATGGAGTACATCATAAGGTTGCTACCCCATATCACCCTTAAACTAGTGGTCAAGTAGAAATTTCTAATCGAGAAATTAAGTGGATTCTCGAAAAGACTATCTCGAATTCTAGGAAAGATTGGTCTACTAAGTTAAATGATGCATTATGGGCTTATAGAACAGCTTTTAAGACACCTATTGGTATGACTCCCTATAAGTTGGTTTTCGGAGAGGCTTGTCATTTACCGGTAGAATTAGAGCATACAGCTTTATGGGCTTTGAAGAATTTGAATATGGATTTACACAAAGCCGGTGAAAGAAAAAAGTTGGATTTAAATGCATTAGAAGAACTATGTTTGTCATCATATGAGAATGCAAAGATTTATAAAGAGAAGACAAAAAAATTTAGGGTTGGAGATAAAGTTCTATTATATAATTCCAGGCTTCGCTTATTCCCTGGAAAACTCAAATCTCGTTGGAAGGGACCCTATGAAGTTATTCGAGTGTTTGACAATGGAGCATTGGAATTGAAATCTGAAAATGGAGAAATATTACGAGCCAATGGCCAACGATGCAAACCTTATCTCGAAAATAAAATTGAACAACAAGACATTGATGTTCAATTACTATCTTCACTATAAATTATTCCAAGTATAGGTAGAAAATATTTATTTTAACATGTTTTGTTTGTTTTTCTAAGTTTTTCTAGGACTGAGTTTAAAAATTGAAAAGATAGAAGAATTGCAAAAAGTCACGATCGCAACTATAGATCACGCCCATGACATTATGCAGTAAAACTTTTTGATTCTGTCATGAGGAAAGTCACAATCGTGACAGGCTTTCACGATCGTGACACAGTCAAAATATTACCATTACAGATCGTGATTTAACACGTGACAGATTTTTGAAACTGCCAATAACGGATAGTTTGAAGGATAAACGACTATATTGACTACTTTGGCCAATTAGAGAGCTTTTAGAACTCTATAAATAAGTCTAAGTTGAACCTAGCCACCACAACTTCTACGAAAGCTTACAAAAGTTCTACATTCATATCTATTCTTCTATAATCAAACCTTTTTCAAACCTTTACTTCAAAACCAATATGCCTCATGTCAAGGTAGTTACAAATAGAAGGGAAGTCCTTAATTACCAACAAGAATATGGTTATCCTTTTCCGATTCGATCACGTGAAGAAGGGAAGAGATTCCAAATTTTGAATAAGTTGGAAATCAATGGTATGATCTTTCTTGAGATGTTATTCTTGGAAACCTTAGGCCTCCATGAACAAATGGAGATGCATATTGCTGATTTGGGTTTAAGCCGATTTGTGGAGATGAGATTTCCACAAAATCGCGATTGGATTTTAGAATGTTTAGTGACATTCGATTTTGAGGATAAGAAGAAGGAGATTCAATTTCATAACCAAGGAAGACATTACACCATCACAAGAGAGATGATGAGTGCTTGGTTCAGGTTCGAAGTTGAAAATTCATCAAGCATGACGGATTCTTTTCAACCAAATCGAGTTTGGGCAGATTTAATGGGGTAAGAGAGTTTTCGATCCCAAAAATTCTTCTAATAAACTTATTAAGGATGAGCGCATTCTTCTACTACACAAATATCTTTCCACTTTGGTATTTTGTCGAGTAGAGAATACCAAAGTCCAAAAGAAAGATTTGTTTGTTCTTTCTTGGGCTTTGATGAAGCAAAAAGCGAAATTCGTGGACATTATTTAGGATATGATGAAGAAGAATTCTATGTGCATGAAAAATAAGATTGGAGCAGCCGAAATTACCATCGTAATCATCTTGGGTACAAGAAATGAACTCCCCTATGTCCAAAGACCGGGTGAGCATTTTTGTTATATGGATGGGAATTACTTGAAGAACACCGGACTTCTTCAAGAAAATGATGGTGTATATTTCTTCTACTCGTACTCCAATCGCACCAAGAAGCTAATCTCATCTCATGAAGATTCTTCCATTGGCCCATCTGATCCATCCGATAGACGTCATCCTGAAAAGGCTCCAATGATCAAAGAAGAAGATGAAGAAGAATAAGATGAAGCTCTGGAAGATTGGAATGCGAGCATGCAACAAAAATTGGACAATGAAGAAAGACATATAGATTCTAAAGAAAAGTAATAAATTAATGCTTCGAAAATTACTATCTTTCTTTAGAAAAAATAATTATCAATATACTCTTAGTCCCCTGGATTCTCCTTCTCAATAGAACAGGTTTTCTCTTTTCTTTTCTTTTTCAAATTTTTAGACTAGTTGTTTGTTTTTAGTTTTGAGATTTTTAGGTTTTTAATAAAGTCTCTCACAATGAGGACATTGTGTTCTCTAGTGTGAGGGGGGAAATTGTGAAATCCCAAAAATCCAAAAAAATTAAATAAAATTAAAAAATCGAAGAATTTGAAAATTTTTCTTGATTTTTGTGTTATTTATACATTATCCATACCTATACTATACTAACATATGTTCCAAGGTTATTGTGAGTGTTAGGTATTTCAAGTTTGATGTTAGTGCATATTTCAAATAAAATGTTTCGAATAAGAGTGCACGTTGAGAGTGTGAACACTTTTTGGCACAACATTTAGCATTTGGCAAGGATGAGTTGTGAGTAACATTCAAAAGCAACATTCCAAGTAAGTTTCAATATATATTTCAATGCAACATGAATTAGTATAAATTAAATAGTTTTAGTTCAATGCTACCGATAAGTTAGTAGTGGAGTAATATCTAGTAGTGTTCTTACTATGAGTTTTATATGCTATTCTTGAATACATCCTATAAGTATTGAGTGTATTTAAAGTGTTGGGAAACTATAACCATAATACTTTGAAGTGATCAATTAGGAAGAGGGTATTAAAAGAGAAAAAATCAAAAGAAAGATAGGATAACCAATGAGTTATGCAAAAGGTGAGGAATGGTACGGAGCAGTAACTGCAACCATTCAATGAGTGAAAAAAAAAAAGAAAAAGTAGCATAACATGAAAAATGGGTGCAAAGTATAAATCTGTACTTCAAAAACATATGCTTGAAAGAAAAAAATGAGAGAAAGTGGTATGTAGCATAAAATGCAACCACTAAAAAAAGGGGAGAGAGGTATGGAGCATAAAATGCAACCACTAAGAGTGTTTTTAGCATCCTAGGTTACCTAAAAATGCCTTGAGATCAAACTTTCCAAAGTGTGCTCCCTTTTTCCTTAATACTTTATACTATACTTGAGAGAAGGAAATTTTTGAAAAAGCATATAACACTTATATGAAGACGCAATTCGGTTGACCCTCCATTAAGAGCAAAGGTATGCAACTGGACTATATAAATTGCACATTACTAATTTGTGGGAAATTTCGAACTTTTACTTGAATTTTTTGCAACATGGGAATGTGATACTCACTATAATAGACTTTTGC
>CATIWQ010500369.1:0-12759 GCA_949673415.1 Euphorbia schlechtendalii
CATAATATTATTATTATCCAGGTTCTTATAAGTGTCATAATTCGTTTACCCTAGATCTAGAAAAGTCATTCATGTGTTGCTCAATGGTGAATTATTGAATATTTGGGCATCTAGAACCGTGTTTGTTGAAGTTATCTATTATATGAAATCTTCTTGATGATTTTGCATGTTTTTCTCTACTATACTTGTTCTTAGGGATTATCTATATAGTTTACATCTTCTCTAATCTGTTCATGCATCTGTCTATTCATCAGTCTATCATCCAAACCCTCCAATACAAATTATCTTATTTCTTTTGTTCCGTAACTCTAGTTGGTCCTTAGAACCGAATTCCTTCCCTGTGGGATCGATATCTTTTAAAACTACAACGCAACTATATACTTGTAGTGGTCATCATTTTTCTATTTGATCCTCGGTACTAACAACACCTGTTCATATTTAGAACTTTTATCTTATCAGTAGAAAAGTAGGGAACAAGGTTTTTGGCACAGTTACCGAATATAAGCTTATTGGAATGAGTATAGTCAAAATCTTGCGAACACTTAGTACTCAATTAATTTCACTAACCTAGACAGTTTGCTATTTCCAAAACTATTAAGTACTATGAGGTACTATTAACTTGGGTTCTACAAGGGAGATTGTTGAACCCAAGTAAATAGTATTTCACAATACTTAAAAAGTTTTTAAATAATAAACTTTCAAGAATAATGAAATAAAATGAGTACTAAGTAGCCTATTAATTAAACAAGTTTACTTGAGTTTGTTTATGGGAAAAACAACTCAGTTTACTAAGTGATTAATTAAGCTATGGCTTAGAGTAAGAAAAGATAAGTACAACTTATTATTACATAGTTTATAAGATATGGACTCAGTGAAGCTCAGTAGCTTTTATTTTTTTATTTATTAAAAGCTAAGTTCTTTTAACACTCGAGTGGCTACCATATTCAAATTTCATGATATCTTGTTTTAAATCATTTTCGAGTTATATTTTAGCATGCATATGTAAGGCTAGGAAAGTAAATGTGCCTAGTCTAGGGGGATTATTTACATATTTGGGGATGGGGAATACAAATGGCCTAAATTGCATGAGATCTAGGGAAATGAATACATCTATATCTTATTAAACAAATGATCTAACAAATACATAATTTTTATTGAAATGAGATACCCGAAGGAAAATAAATCCTAACATACATCTAACCTATTCTACATGCATCCACAAAGGTTGGCACGAAATATTTTCACAACACAAACAAGAGCCAATGCACCAAGTATGTTCAATTTAGATATTTGAAAGACCCTTATGGTCGAGTTAAATAAAAGTTGCCAACAAAGGCTCAAGGTTCTTGTTATGAAATATGATTCATTTTTATACAAATATATTGCTCATTTTATTAATGAAAATGCCGCGTGCAAATTTCGTTGGGCTAGACATTCGGGAGCAGGGCATTCCTTTCATGGGGGTCTCCTAGTTTTAACTTAACAATCACAAACATATGGACGTCGTAAGTGATTCTAGGCTCAGGGACATTATTACTACCCTTCGTATATATTCCAAGGAAATTTAGGTACTATAATAATTTTTACCTCAGTGAAGAGGAAACCATTGTTTAAATATCGATTTTCCTCAGGATATATCCCAAAAGATTATTCCAACATGCAATTATTCTACTTATCCTAATATATCTATATAAACAAGTCATTTTTTTATTAACTAACCCCTACTTGGTAAATAACATGTAATCCTACATTCTAGAAACAAGAGGTAACATCGACGTCAATGTTGCAATGTCAGTGTCAGCATTGCAACATCGACATCGACATCGCAAAACCAACATCAGTGTTGCCTTATTTTTTCAAAATGTAAGTGGAAATTTGCAAGGATTTAAACATTTTCAAAACAACATCAAATCATTAAATAAGCACAAAACACAACTCTAGGAAATCAAAGGCTCACCTCATAATCGAGAATTCACTTCTTCGAGATTCGCAAAGTTCCTCTAAGGAAGCCTTCCTCATTTATTTGCTTGTATGATGTGGTTGTTTGGATTGAGAAAGCCAAGAGATGGGGCAAGTGTTTCTCCACAAACTTAAAGTGTAATGACTTAGGTGTAGTTAGGGACTTTATTGGTGCCTCCTCCACCAAGTTTTATTGAGTTAAAACTTAGCAAAGGTGGTGAAAAGTGGCTTGAACATGAATGTGAGCTAGGGACATTATTCTCCTTAATCCCACTCGATTTTTGTGAATCTAAACCTCAAGATTACTTAGATGAATCCCAGAAATCCTAGTTCATACCCTTCTTATGAACTTATTTCTCTCCTTAAAAGAAAACCTTATCCTCAAGAATAACTAAAGAAAACCAACCCAAAAGCTTATGATATGTGAGATTTTCTTTCAAAAAACAAATGGAACTCTCTCTTTCTACCTCTTGTGCAGGAAATCAGTCCCCATTTTGTATGTATTCCAGCTCGCCTTTTCTAAGGGAGCTCCCTTAAATCCAAACAAAAGTTCATAATGATTTACCATATCCTTTTCACTTTTCACCCCTCAATCAAGGGAAAGAGGTCCTCTCCAGCCACCCTACAGTGCTTGGCCTGCAAGGAAAGGTCAACTAAGGGTACAAGGGCCCTAGAAGACTAATGGCTCTATTATCCCCGAAATTTTGCAATTCTACTATTGCTGACTCAGCGACATCGGTGTCAATGTTCCAATGATGACACCGACATAAGCAACATTGATATTAGTGTTGGCTTTTGGGCTTTAGTTTGGCTCAATCCAGGCTTGATCACTACTGACCTAGCAGTGTCGGTATCACTGTGGTAACACTAACACCGACATTCCTAATGCCAACACCGGTATTAGCATGTCGTTATGGGCATTGGGGCCTGAATTGGGCTCAATCAAATTAGTCTATGCAAGGTTCATAGGAAATGAGGAATACTTCTCCCGGGGACCTCTGAGATCCTATCAAAGTGAAATACTAGCAAAGGAAAATAAATTACTTCTTCATCATTGAACTCGATAGTGAGGATCAAAGTCCCATGCTCACATGCTGCCCCTTGTGGGGTCACTACTAATATGAGATCAATATAGTCCCACGGTTGAAAGAGCAAAGGTTTAGAGATGATACTTGACCTATCGTAGTTGGTACTTACCCAAAGCAGGATCTTCGTGAAGACTTGATGCTTTTATTCTAGTGCCGCATTATCGAGAATTGGCTTTTCCATGCTCCTTGTGAATTGTCCATTTGGCAATGGTTTCCTCTTGAAGGTTGACTTCCGGCTTGTTATCACCATATAAGAAGCCTATAAGGAGACATGGTCCGTAGAAAGTCCGTTGACTAAAAGAGTCTAAAAAGGGTATGAATTGTATAGAAAGTCAATCGATTGTAAGAAGTTGGGAAAAGGTGAGGACTGTAGAATCCCCATTGAGTGTAAAAAATTGGAGAAATGTGTGGACTGTAGAAAGTCCATTGACTATAAAATTTCGGAAGAAGGTGCGGAATGTAAAAAGTTAGAAGAAGGTGTGGACTATAGAAAGTCCATTAATTATAAAAAGTCGGTAGAAGGTGTGGATTATAGAAGGTCCATTGACTGTAAAAAAGTTGGAAGAAGGTGCAAACTGTAGGAAGTCCATTAATTGTAAAAAGTCAGAAGAAGGTGCACACTGTAGGAAGTTCATTGATTGTAAAAAGTTGGAAGAAGGTGCAGAATGTAGGGAGCCTGCGGTGAATACCCCTTGTGAGTTGATCTTTAATTGATTGTTATTGTGAAACTATTGGGAAGTGGATGGGGGCCACGTGCTTTATTTTTTGGGTGATTCATTGACTATAGTAAACCTCTGTTGAAAATCCTTCATGGGATGGTTGCCCTTTGGTTCGTAGTGATTGGTCATCATACGATGATTCTTGAGGTGTTCGTTCCGCTATACCTTGGGGTCCTTCTACTGTTTGGTTGGGAGCTTCTTAATACCATCTTGCTACTCGTGATTGATGATGAGCTGAGTGGTCACTTCCTCCAACCTATAAAGAAATATTTCAAATGTTAGAAGTATGCTCATGAGGCCCCGTGTTGAAGATATCAGAGATAGAGTGCTCATTTTTTCAACCTGGGTTTGGAGCATAGGGAACTTTTAGTATGACCTGGTAGAAAAAATAAAGGAAATTTTTTTTAACGTAGGATATATCCCTTGAATATTTACTTACGCTTCATCATTGGGGATGATCTTTCGCAATAAGCTTATCCTTGCAAAAGAATAATGAAGAGAGAAAAAACCAAGCTAAAAAGCCCATGTCAATACCAACATTACCAATATCGGTGTTGGTATGGTAATGTTAGTGTCGGTGTTGGCGATGCCAACATCAACATCGACTTCCTTTCTCACGGTGTCTCACAACTAGCAGCTTCGGTCCTTCCACGCACCCTGAAAATCCCTAATTGGTCAAAATTAAAGCATTTCAGTCTATGGGGATAATGTTATTTGGCGTTCTGCCTAGTAAACATGGCTCTCGTCTAGGCGACCTTATCATTCTAGGACCTAGCTACCCTTGTGTTTCATCTGACTCTTCAAGAGATGTGCCCCATGATATAGGAGTTCTAAGCCATGTTGGGCCTTTCATTTCCCAAAAGCTTTCCTATCGCAATTCCCGCCCACCAGTTCAGGGATGTGGACACATTAAGGGGTTTGTGGAACATGGACTCCGTTCGTCCTTTCCTATCTCAGCCACTTGCTCCTCTAGGGTTTAGAGTTAACACATATGTCTTGGATTGGTGCGTATCTGCTTCCAGATCTCATTTAGCTTGGACTTTTATGGTAGCCCTTCTCTTCATGTCCGAGTTTATTTACGGCTCTGGGCCAGTTACCCCATTTCGGCTTGTTTCTCTCATGCAACCTTTTTCCCGTGAGAATTCTCCTTCCGCACAAACTATGACCGAGTGTTTGGTCAACATGGATGCCGCCATCATCGATCAAGGTCTAATCGATGACCACTTCCCATCTTAAGGTAACCTTTGGTTCCATTTTCTTTAACTTTTCATGGATGCCACCATCATCGATCAAGGTCTAGTAAGGTTATTGGAGAAGGTGTTTTTTATTCGGGCTCCTACCGTGAATTTTGCCCAATACACCCTCACTCAATATAACAGGTGCGACATCATCACCGATCAACACATGGAGCTAAGTGAGGATGAGTGGGTTCTGATCATGAGTCGCTATCAGGATTTCCAAATTCGATGGGTATGTCCTTGAAGGGACATCCCTCAAGTAGTTGTGGTAATGCATGATAGTGGGATCCTCCTATTCGATTTGCGAGAGCTCACTTTTTACTCTCCTTCCCGGTTCTGTCGACATTATGGAAGGCGCCAGCGGATCCTGAGGTCTTCTTGCTCAACCCATAGTTCTAATTGGCTTCACGAGGGTCCAGATCGAATTCAAATGTTGTGGCCGCAGAGCACTCTGTTCATCATCTTAGATTACGGCTCTATCGAGACAGATGAGACAGACGGGTCACAGGTGCTTATTAGAGATCAAATCTCTACGTAACCTCGCAAGGCATTTTCTCTCGACACTTGATTGGTCTCAACATGAGAGTGGGGAGGCACCCCTTAACTATACCCAAAGTGTGCGTACTGACTGGCACAGTGATGGCCCTTTTGGTGGGCGCTGACATCATTTCCTTGTATTGAACATGCTATAAACCTATCATATTTATTCAAACTTTTATTGCAAACTGTTATAAAGCCTAAAATTGTGTTGTTTGCTTATGATGTTCTTACCATTGGCATGCGTATGTTCAAATGGACACATTCATAATCTCTTAGCATAAATGACATTTTCATTAATGAAATTATCTGAGGTACAAAAGATTTGATTCCTATCATTAATCAGCCCGTACAGATTTTCTAATTAATGAGCTCACTATATTTTCTTATGTTGTCCTAATTTTGGCCTAAACCGTCCATTTAGGTTTTCAATCTAGCAGATTATTTTGCAAAAAATGGCCCTAAATTTTTCCCGACCAATGGAATGCTAGCCGGCAGGATGTTTGTGTTTTATATCTTATACATGGTAGCCCTTGAGCATGTCTTGGTTAACCGGGTTGACGAAGTCATTACCGTCCATGTCCATGATCTTCACTGCTCCCTTACCAGGACACTTTATATTATGAATGGTCCTTCCCTGTTTGGTTAAAATTTCCCTCTGACGTCCACATTCGAAGGCCTTGGCTACTTTAGGATTAATTATTCCGCTTTCAAAGGTTGATTCTGAAGTTTGACCCATTTGTTGTATGCTCTTGCCATCCTCTATTTATACATTTGCAAATGATCTAAAGCTCTCAAGCGGTGCTTGTCTATAATGTTCAGTTGCTCGAACTTGGCCCTAGCCCAGTTTGGTTCTTCAACTTTGCTTCCAAGGCTACTCTAAGGGATCCTATCTCCAACTCCACAGGTAAAACAACCTCCATGCTGTAAACTAAGGAAAATGATGTCTGATTTGTAGGGGACTTGATGCTTGTTCGGTATTCCCAAACTGCCAAGGGAATTTTGTCTACCCAATCTCTATATGTGATCACCATTTTTCTCAAGATCGTCTTGATTGACTTATTGGCCGCTTTCACTGCTCCATTGGCTTGAGTTTTGTACGGGGAGGAATGGTGATGTTCCACGTTCGTACTTCCTTATTAACTCCACTGCTGAACCTTGAAATTGAACTCCATTATCATATATAATATGGTGAGGCATCCCATATTGCACAAATATGTGTTTTTCTATGAACTTGGCCATTTTCTTGGCAGTGATAATGGTGTAGAATTCGGCTTCCACCCACTTTGAGAAGTAATCTATCACCACCATAATGAATCTATGTCCGTTGGTAGAGGAAGGCCAGATCTCCCCAATTATGTCTATCCCCCAAGCCAAGAATGGCCAAGAAATAGATAAGTGATGAACTTTTGCGGGAGGCAAGTGGCTGATATCCCTGTATGGCACCTCTTCACCTCGTTAACATAATCTACCACCATGGTTGTCCAGAAGTAACCTTACCATTGGATCTTTTTAGCCAGCACGAAACCACTTATGTGGGGGCTGCAATCACCTGCATGCATTTGCCTGATTACTAGAGGGATTCCTTCTCTATGAGGCAACGTAGCAACAAACCTTCACTAGTCCATTTAAACAAGTCATTGTCAATCAAGTGGAATTGGACAAATAGCTAGCGGAGAGAGGTACGTTCGGAGTAGGATGCTCCTTCTGGGTATTGGCCATTCTTCAAGTAGCTGACAATGTCCGAGTATAAAAATTCCATTAATACGTCATCTTCTATCATGACCATTCTTCAGTAATAGGGCTTCTTCATGGATTGCAAGATAACTGGTTTAATCAGTTCGGCTTGAGGTCCCTTCCACATGGACGCGAAGGTAGCAAGGGAGTCTTCCATTTGATTTTCTTCCTACAGTACGTGGTGGAAGACACACTTATCAAATTTGGCAGAGATGCCCCGGATGCCATCTAAATACTGCATTAAAGATTCTTCCCGTATTTCCCAATCCTCGATGACGTGGTTGATGACTAATTCTGAGTCCCCTATGATAGAGATCCTCATTGCCTTGACCATACATTGCACTTCCAGCTTAAATAAGCATGCCTCATACTCAGCACCATTATTGGTAACCTAGAACTCAAGCCTCTTTCATAAGGGTATGACCTCATTATGCGGGTTATCAACACCACTCCTAGACCTACTCCATTTCGATTCATGTTACCATCGAAGTACATTGTCCATTCTTGTTGTAATTCCTCAACCATGGTCAATTGCTTATCCAGGAATTTGAGGTCTTCGACATAATCAGAATCAAAAGCTTGGTTTGTGAGAAATTCTACAACATTTCATCCTTTTGTGACCTTTTTGGTTCTGTATGTGATTTCAAACTCGAATAATAGTGGTAGCCACCTGGAGAGTTTACCATAAGACTAGGAGAGTGACAAAGATATTTCACTAGGTCAAACTTTGCTACTACGTCCACCTTGTAAGACTAAAAGTAATGACGTAGTTTCTTAGTGAGGCATACCATTTCCGCGCAAGTCTTCTCCACCAATGTGTACTTGGACTCATGCTCTAGGAACTCCTTACTTAGATAGTACATGACATGCTCCTGTTGGCCTTTGTGCTCTTGCATGAGCATTGCTTCTACAGAGGATTCCTCGATGGCTAGATAAAGAGTTAGAGGCTTCCCCGAAACAGGTGGCTTCAATATCGATGGGCTGACCAAATATTGCTTGATCTTATCGAATGCCATCTAGCATTGATCATTCCACATGATCGGTTGTTGCTTCCTTAGTAGCTTTAATATGGGTTTGCAAACAGTATTGAGGTAGGCGATGAACCTGGCGATGTATTGGAGTGACCCTAAAAAGGATCTCACTTCCTTTTCCATTCTAGGCACCAGTGTGCCCCTGATGGCCTTGATTGTATTAGTATCCATTTCTATCCCCCATTGGTTAACAATATGGCCATGAAGCTTTCCAAAAGTCACTCTAAAAATACACTTCTTTGGGTTTAAGTAAAGGTTGTATTTTTCGATTCTGGTGAGAAACTTATCAAGGACAACCAAATTTTCCTCCAGAGTGCTTGACTTTACTAGCATATCATCCACATAGACCTCAACTTCCTTATGTATCATATCATGCAACAAGGTGGTAGCAACTCTCTGATAGGTTACCCTAGCATTCTTTAACCCAAAAAGCATTACTTTGTAACAGAAAACCCCCCACTCGGTAATGAAGGTGGTCTTGATCTTATCCTCTATGGCAATAAGGATCTGAATGTACACAGAGAAGCCATCCATGAAGGAGTACATAGCAGCCCTAGCGACATTGTCTACTAACACATCAATGTGAGGTAAAGGAAAGTCATCCTTTGGCGAAGCCCTATTCAGGTCTCTAAAGTCCACACTAACTCGGACCATTCCAACCTTCTTTTCTATAGGGATGATATTGGCCAACCAAATCGGGTATTCGACCACCTCCAAGAATTTAGCCTTGATCTACTTAGCCACCTCTATCTTGACTTTCTCTATCCATTCGGGTCGTAGCCGTTGTAGATTCTGCTTTAGCAGCTTAATTTGCGGATTGGTGGGGATCTTATGTTCCATAATTTCCCTGTCGACTCTTGGTATGTCCTCATATGACCAAGCAAACTCTACCATGTGTTGTTTAAGCTTTTACTATATCTCTCTTTTCCTTAGGAGTGAAATCTTTAGAAATAGTCACCATTTTTTGTGATTCCTTTGTACCTAAGTTAATTTCATGTAATGATGCATCATGTATGCTAAAAACATTTTGTGTATGTTCAGAAAAATGTATGTTTCCATCTGGCCAGACATCACACAAGTAAGAAAATTTTGGATTCATTAAATTAAATACCGCATAGGCTGAGTTGTTTATATCATAAATGTTCAATATGTCAAAGATTACATCATTTGTTTCCTCCTCCACAGGCAGATGGTCTTCTTTAGTAAGGGATGCCTCAAGAATGCTTCCGTGGCCTTAGGTAGATTTGGGAACAGGAATCAGATCTTCCACCTTTGTAGGCTAGAGCTTTTTCTACTATCTCTCCTCCATGACTCTCCTCATTGCTATTGTTAAGGAACTACTTCTCAAACTTGCCCCCTTGGTCTGCTTGGTCTTCATAAGCGTTGACATGACTTTGGTGATAGCCTCTAATGGTCCTTCAAGTTCTTCGTGGTCAAGTTCTGGTTCAGGTTCAAGCTTGTCTTCTTGGAACATCTTAGCTTTGCCTTTGTTTTGGCCAAGCTCTCTGTTGGGATTGGATGATCTGGTAGGGTAGCCGAAGTGGCGGGCTAGTCATTGATAATTGTGATGACGAGGATGTCATTCTCGAGGTCAAACATGTCATAGAAGATTTCAAAACTAGGAACTTCTTAGCCATCCTTAATTGAGGACTCAACCTCACCCTTATACTGCCTCTTCCCCTCAATTTCGCATACACTCAGCATATTACAAAAGAGAGGCCTCCTATGCTTGTAGATCTTGCTCTTAATGGTCAAGCCAATACCAAATAATGGCATCAGCAGGACAAGATTAACGACTTCAGTTAAGCCCTAGGTGTACTTCCCTAGGCCTTTACCAGGCACATATCCCATGTGTTTCATGACCTGCTTGAGTCCTTAAGAGAAGTGGTGGTATCCTATAGGGATATGCCCCTCCTTCTTCCCATTGATCACCATGGCAATCCTAAGTCCACAGAATTCCTCTTCAATGAAGGTTGCTGCCGCCATGACGGACCCCTTGTCTGCCTCGATGGTCACTGGTTCCCCTTTATCGATCAGTTTGATCTTCCAATGGAGGGTTGACGGAAGGGCTCCCAAAGTATGTATCCATGGCCTTCCCAAGAGCAAAGAGTAAGAGACTAGGATATAAAGTATAGTAAACTTGACTTCAGAACCCACATCGTTCACCATCACCTCCATAGTAAAAGTGCCCACTACTCCTCTCGTGGAGTCTTCATAAGCTCGAATTACAGTATCAGACTTCTCCAACATGTTTTCACTCATCCCGAGGTGAGGGAGGACCTTCAAAGGACACAAATTCAAGGCGGAGCCATCATCGACCATGATGCATGGGATACACCTATCTAGGATGTTCACCCTAAAGAAGAGCGCTCGATTGTAACTTCTATTCTTCGGAGGTAGATCTGAGTCATTGAAGGAAACGGTGGGAAATTTCTTCACTGGATGCACTTTCCAATTGCTGCACACATCCCTATGATAGATGTGGTTGGAGTCACATCCATTTCCATCAACTTCTGGACTACACCCCTCTGATGTTCCATAGAGAAGTGTAGTAGCTGCCAAATATTGTACTTGGTATATGTCCCCTTTAACTGGTGTACCAAAGGGTCGATCTCTAAATCATCCTCCTCTACTGTCGGGAAAGTGGCGGTTTAATGGAGTCTCTAGAAATTTCCTCAATAGCCGAGTCTCGTAGCTGGACAGGATTTTCAGGTCTAAACACTTTTCCACTATGAGTGATTCGAAGAATTCCATTTTTAATGAACCGGGTTCCCACGGGTGTCTGCCACTGATATTGAGCCTCATCCTGGACTTGTTTAGGCTTTCAAAGCTAGTACTCATCAAGATTTATTAGCTTGGCTACATACACAATAGTTTCCCCTTCCACTAGGCCAGCCGTGTCTTGCCTATTCTTTCTTCTCGACCAGAATACGTAAGCATCCAGATATATCGAACCTATAACCTGGTCCTTAGCCACCTTTAGCATGCCTTCAACTTCGTAGGGAGACTCAAACAAATTGAAGGGCTCAAGAGCTTATCCCATATTCACGGCACATAATTTCGCAACACTTATTACAAGATTGGATTGCGAGATTATTTTGAAGATGTGGCCGGTAGTTATCCCTATTCCCACCATAAAGACTTCATCCTCCTCCTCAGGGATCATCTTATGTAATCTGTAGCCTCTGTGAGCGGACGATGTTCCCGGAGGTCCCGTGCAAACGCCGCGAGGCGTTGGCCCCGTGAGATGGGGCGTGGGGTTTTCGAAAACATTGTGATAGAGTGTGTTGGAAAAGAGGTTCCCTTTAAGGAAATCATGGTTTGTTTGAAAATGCGTTGCAAATTCAAAAGACTCGAGATCAAAACCTCTAGCCTATGGTACTCAGAGTCGCCACTCGGATCAGCTCTTCCGGGAAATTTTGGTACAGCCAAGATCCTTTAAGCCTAAACGGTACCATAGTTCAGAGATTCAGGTCTGGGATGAGTTATCTATTTCATGGTCATTTGAGTTAAATTACACTATGAGGGAGAAACCACATTTATAATATTCGAACTTAAACTAGATGTTTTCAGTTTTTGTTCATCGCGCATGCATAAAACAGTAAATAAATTACTTCAAGCATTAAGTAAATACGGAAAAATAAATTAATAAATTACAAAACGCGGGGGATGCAATCCCTCGCCTAATCTATTAATTACAATCTCGAAAATGATTAAAATGCGATACCCGAAGGAAATTAAATCTTAGGCATACATCTAACCTGCATCCACAAAGGTTAGCACGAGGTATATCACATATGTTCGATTTTGATTTTAGTGAGGCCCGTGTGGCCTAATTAAAACATCGATGGTTCAAAGTTGTTACTTTAAATAAAAATGGTTCATTTTTATTTACACGTATGTTGGTCGATTATATTAGTGAAAATGACCGCATGGCAAAGTGGTGAGGACGGTTATCCGGGAACACGTTTTGTTCCCTTTGTGGGGGTGACCTAAAATGACGTTTAGAAATGTAAATCTAGGCTGAACATGCACATTATTAAATCACACATAGATCCATGTAATTACAATTTAGAGGTTTGTTACCCCCAATGATGTGTTTTCAAACGGGTCTCAGCGGGTCATTCCGGGCTCGAACAATTCGAAATGGAGTGAAACAAAGTAAAAATGCATTCTACCAGCACTAATAGCGTTAATGGTATCATGTGATATCGTTCAACTATATCACCTGATATCGTTAACGGTATCATTTTCCAGACCTACATGAAAACACAAAAAACAGCAGAAAATAGCAAAAACCATAATCCAAACTTCAAATGACCATAACTTTTGCTATACTTAACGGATTTTGATGATCTTTACCATTCCAGAAATCTTAGGATGCATAGAATATGTTGATGTAAATAAAATAGCAAAATAGATTTAATATCATGCTAAAAATCTCAGAGAA
>CATIWQ010500392.1:0-20855 GCA_949673415.1 Euphorbia schlechtendalii
TTTAATCCCATTTTTTGTACTATTGGACAACAATATTGGAATGCTAAATGTTTTCTGGCCTTTAGATTGTCTGTACAAATCTCTAATCTTTGTCTCTGCAATTGCCACGCGGCATTGTTGAAATGGACTGCTAGTATCCACTTTGAAGAGAAAAATCAATGATTAGTTTTTTATTTAATCAATTGTTTTTGGATGAATTGTATCTACAATGCGTTTACGAATTTGTGCACTAATAAATGTTTTTTTACGGGTAAACCAAAAAAAAAAAAAAAAAAAAAAAAAAAAAAGGGTATAATGTGATTTCGGCCATTTTCAAAAAAAGATCTGTGATATTTTGGATCTCAAAAGAAGGTTTGTGGTTTTGAACTGTTAGCAAAATAAGTTATTTTGACTAACTTCATCTATTTTAGGGGGTGTTTCTCCAAACTTTATGACTTGTGATTTATAACTTAAAAGTGTTTTTTTAACTTTTAAGGAGTTTAAAAATAAGTAGTTAAGTGTTTCTGTAAAACGATTTTTAAGTCATTAAAAGTGTTTCTCAAAATTGAATTTTAAGTGACTTTTAAATTGTTGAATCTTGAAAAGACTACAAAGCATATGTTTTATAATAGTATTGAATATAATATAGGGGTAATATTGTAATTTATTTGGTCAAAAAGTAGATTTGAAAAAAATCATTTTTTAAAAGTAAGTATTAACTACTTCTTACTTTTTACTTAAAAGTAACTTTTTTAAGTTGAAAAAAGTTTAGAGAAACACTAAACTAACTAACTTTTAATTTAAAATTCTTTTAAATTTAGAGAAACACCATCTTAATTTAATTTACGCTTTGCCTAACAATAATGTTTCTTTCCTTATCGATGAAGATATTTTAATTATGAATTATTTAAGTTTTAACCTTGTAATTGAGCTCAGTGTGGACAATGTTTTCAGAAGATTTTCTAATTAAAGCAAAAGTTTAATAAGGTTCCTTATATTTTAATTTAATATATTGCATGCCAATCAATGAAAATATTTAATTTTGTACAAAATATTCTAACAGAACGTATATGCAATCTAATTTTAAAAAATGTCGTGGGAATTGATATATGACTTTTGAGCATTATTTACTAGATAGATTTAATGATAAATTTATCAAAAATATAAAATTTTCATTATTTTATCTCTTATATCATTAAATCGATGATGTAAAGATTAATGATAAATGACAAGTAAGATTTATTTTGTTACATCGTAACTTACACCTTATTTTATAAATATGTAATATACAATATTAGCGTGACTTGTAAATAGAGCCAGATGAAATTGCTTTTTCTAGTTTTTATTTTCTTTTTCAAAAGTACGTGAAAGTGTGTTTTTCAGGTTAAATAGTCGGAAACAGCTTTAGGACTTTAAACAATAGCTTGAAGCATGCTCTTATTAGACATTGGTATCCTTCGTATGAGGTCTTCTATATTCCACGTCTGAGGGTCCTGCAAAACCAGTCTCCGACTGGAAATGTTTCCAGCGAAGACCCTCCGATGCTTAAGTTAATGATCTGAGGAAGGTGACAAAGATGTAGTTTTTAGAGTAACAGTTACCTCTTGAGCGGGGGATTGTCTTGCTATTTATAGGGATTCATGTAATGATGACCTTTGGGGTTCACCAGCAAGCTGTGCGCAAGTGGCAAGCCGTTTGAGGATCTTTTCAGCCATCTGAGCATTAAATGTTTTGTCTCTGCCAATCAGGTTTGTAATTAATGCGACAGATGAGAGATAAGGAGTGCGCCGGATCAGCATGGGTTTTACCGATGCCACTTCAGCTCAAGCGCTGTGGGTAGCGCTGAACGCATTTCGCCGTGGGATTAGGAATCGGCCTTGCTGCTATGCCGAAGTGGCTTAAGCGCACAGTTATGCCGAGGCGTAGTTTGATTGTGGATTCTTGTTTTTGGGCCAATGCGTGCTTATTTGGGCCTTTAATGGGCCTTGATATCAGACATGAAAGGGTTTGCGGATGGATCCTACAGTTACAATATTTACATATTGTTTACAAATTTTCATATGCAGTTTCATCGATTAAATTGCTATAAAATTTTCTAACATGTTTAGGTGATTATAAGATTTTTTTGAATCATATTTGTAACTTAAATTTTCTTTTGATGTCTAATATATTAAAATTGTCTAGTTTCCTTGTCTTACCAAGAAAAAACGATAAGTGTATGCATCTTTAGGGAAAATATGTGATTTGACTAAATGCTTGAGAATAAGGGAATGAACTATATCAGATTAGATGACATTGTCATATTTTTATTTTTGTTCCTGATTACGGAACAAGTTATTCAAATAAGTTACCTTGAATACCCAATTTTTGCATGCCGAAGTGTTTCGGACGATGTATGAAAAGGTTAGTGAGAATTCATTTGTTGTTATCAAAAGATCAAACAACTTTGTTAAATAAAAAGAGTAAACCATTTTGTGAAACTTTCACAATTAATAGTTGCGGAGGCCAATGAATACAATGTATAACAAAAGTGCAGAAGAAATGTGTATGCAATAAGCAAGAGCTATCAATAAGAAAGAGCATTAGGAGTTGCATGTTGGTGACAATGAGCATGAGGAAGTGCAAGAATTATCTACCACGGTGTGAGATAGACGCTATAGACATGACTGACTCGTTTACAAATATTACATATTTATGCGAAAAAACCAAATATGTTATTTTAGGAACACCAACTGGTATTTTGGACAGGTATTTGGGGGGTTAGGGAAAATTTAACCATATTCTTTATTTCTCATTTCCTTTACTTCATTTTATAGGATCTGCGGTGTGTTCTCTTCATCCATATTCTATATTTCAATTTCTCAAATGAGATTCGCTGAAAACAATAATATTTTATTTATTATCATATCGAAATCTGCACATAAATATTAACAAAAAAAATAAATTAATAATGAAAAATACAAAAAATAATATTATTACATTTATTCTTCAAAATAGAAATATACATATGATCCATGTTTTAAAAGATAGGCCAAATGCATCAACACCCACTAAAGTTGGCTGAGAAAACCGGATACCACCCTCAATTTTCAAAAGGATCAAAAAACATCCCTTAACTTGGTAAAAAGGACCAATTACCCCCTTGACTTGGCAAAAATGCATCAGTTTGCCCTCTCAATGCCACGTTTCAACTTCTAATTGTAGAGAGAAAAATCAGAAAAATTACTTTTTTGAAAAATCAAACCAACCAGATTCTGATACGTGATGTTAAAGGAGCTAACTGGTGCATTTTTAACAAGTTAGGGAGGTAACTTGTTCTTTTTATCAAGGTTAAGGGGGGTAACTAGTCCTTTTATTGTGGATTTATTAAGCCTAAAAGATATGATATGTACCCATGTTCCTTTCCCATCGTACCAAGTTCCATATTACAAGGTGGTATTACCCTTTTTAACATCATCCTAAATTTAGCATCTCTTATCCTTAATTATCATGAGTGAATGCACTTCATACAAAATGAAAAAATGATTTTTATATCATTTCACTAGGTTTTACCATACAATATAAAAAAGGCCTAATACATCTTGAACCCCCCTCAACTTATCCCTAAGCTCCATATTCCATGAACTTTGAAGTGTTCTCAATGCCCCCCTGAACTTGTCTAAATGTTCTCAATTTCCCCCTGAACTTTGAAATGTTCTCAATACCCCCTGAACTTGTCTAAACGTTCTCAATTTCTCCCTGAACTTGTCTAAACCACACTCCATCACCCCCTCTATCTGAAAAACGATTTAGGAATTTGGACTTTTGTAATGTTAGAATATTAACATTGATATATCTATTTCTTTTTTAATTTTTTTAAATTATTTTTTTCATTAACGCGCTTATGTTTGTTGGTCCACTAACGCAACTTGCAACGTTGGATTGAGGGGGTGTTGGAGAATGTTTAGACAAGTTCAGGGAGAATTGAGAACATTTCAAAGTTCAGGGGGAAATTGAGAACGTTTAGAAAAGTTCAGGGGGCCATTGATAACGTTTAGACAAGTTCAAGGGGAAATTGAGAATGTTTAGACAAGTCCAGGGGGGCATTGAGAACACTTCAAAGTTCAAGGGGGAATATGGAGTTTAGGGATAAGTTGAGGGGATTTAAGATGCATTGGGCCTAAAAAAAACTTTAAATTTTGGTCAAGTTCATTTTAAGTAATAAAAAAATATTAAAATAAATTCAATGCAAAGATTTCTTTCAAAAAATACAACAACAACAACATAATGATGATGATGATGATGATGATGATGATAAAAATAATAAATTGGCCAAATACATCATTTCCCCCCTCAACTTGGTTTTAAAAACCGAATGCCACCCTCAACTTTCAAAAGGACCAGTTACCCCCCTCAACTTGGCAAAAAGGACCAATTACCCTCCTTAACTTGGCAAAAATGCACCAGTTAGCCCCCTCAATGCCACGTGTCAGAATCTAGTTAGTTTGAACCAGAAGTTGACACGTGGCATTAATGGGGTAATTGGTCTTTTTTGCCAAGTTGAGGGGGGTAATTGGTCCTTTTTACCAAGTTAAGGAGGGTAATTGGTCCTTTTTGCCAAATTGAGGGGGTAACTGGTCCTTTTGAAAGCTGAGGGTGGCATCCAGCTTTCTAAGCCAACTTCAGGGGGGAAATGATGTATTCAACCTAATAATAAATTGCATCATGATGAGATGACAAGGAGAAAGGGCTATGTCACTATTGCTAAATGGCTAACCTTCATATACATTATCCACTTGCTCTTTAGAGTATAGATTTATTTGAGATCTATTCGATCAAACTTTTTTAAACAATGAGCTTAAATTAAAATTATGTAGTATTTAAATGATTAAATTAAATTTTTAATTTGAAAGGCACATATTATTTAATTGAAGAAAAAATACAACAAAAATAAATGAAGGTAAAAATTCCATTTGAATCAAAAGCCATCGCCATTTAATAAAATCCTAAAATACAAAAAATAATGATCTACAAAGTAAAAAAAATCTACAAAATGTACAAACATTGATGGAGGTTCCACCATCAATAGTAGGTTTACAATTATGAAATACCACTTGCATATCAACATAGTCTTATATCTTTCTAATTTTTCTAGGCCAACATATATGACAACACATCATTCTACTGATGAGTACTAAAAAAAGCTTTGATAAATGGTAATGCACATGCAAATCTGTTGTCTTTGAATCACAAATTTAGCAAACCTTAGTTAAGACATAGACCGTACTTATCAAATTAGATCTAATTTAAAAAAATAAAAACAAAGTTTCTTTTCGAATCACTAATTACTAGTAAATAAGTGTAACATTATAATAAATTTGACGATTTACCAAAACGTATTCCCTGCTTGATTTACCAAAAAATAAAACGCGTGTTTTACGTACTTTCTTAGAACAACACGTGGAAAACAATGTGACAGTGGTCCTAAATTGGTCTGAAGTTTGCAAGCAACTAAACATCATACTAGGTTATCTTGATATCATATAACTCTAGGTCAATAGGCACTATAAAACAAGGGCATTTGGTTCACTAACAAGTTTAACATATAAGCAAAATCCTCTATCATTGCATATATTTACTGTTGAAGGCGTTTAGGACTTTAGGTGACAACTTTATTTGCATGTAGCTAGAAAAATCTTTCTCTTTTAGCAAGAACATGTAAAATCTTCTAACGCTTTTCTTCACCAAAACTAACTGCTACAGAATCAAACTAGTCTAAACGTTAGCATACAATCATGGATCGAAAAAGCCTCAAAGTTCCAAGAAGGCATAAAAAAGCATAAACCACAAAATGTGACATTCATGATTTGAATTACCTAAAATATCTGTTTCATTAGGTATATTAGAGGAGCTGAAGGGAATTAAAATGAACAATAAGATTTTAATATGGGGTATTACCAGGACTATATAGCAAATGTTCAATCTTCATTCTTCAACAACAGGGTATGAAACTCTTTTCTTGTTTCCCACATGGACTCCTAACCCTTATTGCGAAAGAAGCTTAGAGTCGCAAGCCACAATTTTAACACGGCCAACATTCTCCTGGGATTCCTCGCTCTTAAACAATGCATCTTGTAGAATGAAAGTCCATACATTGTCGCAGAATATGTACGTGTGCAAGTGTCCCTGCCCGAGTTTACAATTTTAGATGTATCGACCTTGTGAGAATACGAGGCTCATAAGATATGACAACTATGCATAAACAACTAGGGAAAAAAAAGACAAATGCATGCACAAGCAGACATATAGAATTTTCATTTCAACATTTAAGGTAGTTAGTGATTAATCGATTGATTTGACAGTAACTTATGGAGTTTGCTTATAGATGATTCCGAAAATCATTGATTAAAAAAATACAAAAAGGGGCTACTAAGTATTGTAAACACTAAGCTGAGGAATCAATGTTAAAGAAACTAATAAGAATAGAAACATGTTAAATTCACCATTTGCTGTTCCAAGTTTATTAAAGGCAAATCCCATAATTTAGATAGGTAATCACCAACCAATCATGAAAAGTGATGAGAAAATCTCCACATAGACATTTTTCTAAACCTACTAATCTTCTATTTCTCAAAACGGTTAAACAGATAAATTTTAATGACAGAAGGGACAAAAAAGTTTGAATTGTACACTAGTCCACAACTCAATGTAGAGTTACCATAGTAGTTAAAGGCGCGCCTAGGCGCGACTAGGCTCTCGGGCGAGCCTTTGCGCCTTTAGGGGATTTAGGCTAATTTTTGCACTTAGAGCGCCTCTAAGCGCGCCTAGGCGGCCAAAAAGCTCAAGGTGCGGCCTTGTGCCTTGATTACTATGAGAGTTACCAGATGATTCTTCAAGAAAGCTTAGTAGATAAATTAAGCAAGAAATCTAATGATCCAAAGCAATCCTCACATCAAAAAAGCAAAATAAAATAAATAAACTGAAAAATACCTTGATGGTAACTTTGCTCTTAACTTGCGATTCCAAAGCTTCAGTCATAGACTAAACAACGAACAAGCAAAAAACACGCTTTCAGCAAAAAAAAAAAAGACATGTAAAGAGAATTGCATGAACTCAGTTTCAGCTATATACCTTATCAAACTGGACAAGAACCTGTATTGCTAGCTTTGGACTTAGAGTACCACTTTGAACCATCTCATCCAAAGTCTCTGTCAAACACATGCCAATTGTCGATCTTCTATACAACTCAAATGTTGCCATTTTCTGAAATCTGTGAACTAATACATTCAGAGATAACAGACCAAAACCATTAACACATAAACAAGAAGCAACACCAAAGGTGCCTAATTATGGATACCGTATATGTGGACATTAGGGAAGAAAGTATGGATTATGATGTACTGATGTAGTAGTAATAAGGAAAATGGAAAGTACAGTCAAGCAGAATATGGTAGCCAATTAAGGTACACCAAGATTAAGCATTCACTCGAAACGTTCTCAATCTTACCAGATATTAGAAACCTCCAAGCATTTATCATCATATTCGTATCAAACAAAAAAACTCAGCAGAATAAAAGTTAAAATCACAACACCAACCCATACAAAGCACTAGCAGGAAATGTATCTTATTACATATCAAACAAACTGTGGGCATTAGCTAAAGAATAAATAACCAATGAAATAGAAACGAAAAATGCAACCGAGCATTAAATTCAATGTGATCAGTGAAAAAAATCCTCTTGGATTAGAATAAACTGGAGACCAAAAATCATGCAAATCCAGGTCTCTACGTGAACAGAAAGCACTATCAGAAATCTGAAAAATTCCTAGTTTGAATTATTGTAACAATATAACTGTATCAATGAGTATAAACATAACTTTATACAAAAGGTCATCTCTAATACAAAAATTTGACATATAATTAGAAACAAATGAACTAAATCAAAAAAATAATGGAGCAAAAATCAAAGACCTTCCATAAGATAACTATATCAAGAACCGTTGAAGCCAGTTGCACATTTATGATAGCTATAAACCACGAAATCAAAATCCAACAACGCAAGGAAAAAAACTAGGGAACCCCATGAGGCGTAAACAAATCCATTTCTTCCTTAGAACCAACAATTTCATGAAAAGAAAAGAAAAAGTAAAATAGAAATGACAAATTACAATGCAAAAAATTCAATCATATTGAAAGCGTCAGAGGAAAGGAGAAAATACCTAAGATATTGAGAAACTAAAGAATTTGTTTCTAACAAAATTAGAAAAATTAGATGGGAAATTGAGAGACGACAGAATCGATGGTAGTGAAAGATGGAGGCGGAAGTTCTGATTACCAGTTATTGTTTAACGTTTGCCCGATAAAAGAATTTTAGGCGGACAGGAATTTGGGGCTTTTATACCTTAGTTTTTGAGCTTGGGGATATATATAGTGGCTATTGCATTGGTGATTGCAGTTTACACTTTTACCCTTTTCTTTGTTGTTGACATCTCCCAATAATTCAATATTAATCAATTTCGGTGAATGTCAAGGTGAATTTGTATTTTTAAAGTAAAAATCATTTTACCCGTTCATTAATATAGTCGGGGAATATAATCGTATGAAATTTAATCCAATAATACTACTAGTAAAGTAGATAATAAATATAAATTCATCGTAGAAAAATAATTATAAATATTTTAAAGCAAATGCAGTGTTACTTGTATAATAAAAGTATCAACAATATATCGTATAAAAATTATATTTGAAATGTATTGCCGCGTGATAAAGTATCATATTATTTCGATATTGAAAAAGTTATTTTGTATAAATAAATTTATCCCGTTGAACTTAGCATGTTTTAAGTACCTCTCCTTTGATTCAAGGTTTCATAAGGTTGACAAGCAAGATAGCTTTTGGGTACATAAATGTTAGGAAAACAATCGGGCATAGACATACACCTTTGTATATTGACTATTGTTTGTAATTTCTTTTGAAAAAAAAATGACTATTGTTTGTAATGACATCACCATCCTATTGTCGAGTGAAATGTACGCGATGATCATAACAATCATAGTGATGCCAACGTTGCCAAAGCGTTTAGCTTTTGAGAAAGAAAAACATTGAAAAAATCATTGTTGAAATTTCTCAAGCTGCTATCATTCATGGTTAGCTAGTATTTAATATAATAATTTTATGTTTTAACCATAATTTTATTGATAATTTTTATAGCAAGCATAGTCACAAATAATATATTTTTAAAGAAAATGAATTTTTTGAAGAAGTTGGATATCGAACAGAAAACCTCACATCTCTGTTTTGAGAGGTATATCAATTGATCTACATCATTGATGCATTGATCATAAATATAAATGCCTTTTTATTGACCGAGAAAATGCTCAAATATTTTTTGATTTTGGACTATAATAATTGTTTTAATGCAAAATTCGCAAACATCTGCTTGTTTTAGAAACTTTGGTTATTGGGTATGCTTGGAACATAATTTTTTTGAAAGAATAAAATTCAAATAATAACACATGTTGTACAATGAATATATTTAAATTGAATTTTCTGAAAAATGTGATTCCTAACTGTTTAGTGTATTCTTTAGATTTATACTTAAAAATATCTAAAATACACAAAGTATAGTTTTTGCCTATTTTTGTTCGTTCTTAAATTTGAATTCAAATTTGGAAGAAAAGTACAAAAAAAAGTTTAGGGTAAATTACAAAAACATGCCCTGTGATTTAGCCATTTTTCAGAAAGGTCTTCGTGGAATTTTTTTTTTAAAAAGCATGCCTGTGTTTTTAACCATTAGCAAAAGATTGATTTTTTCTTAACATCGTTAATAAAAGCTGACGTGGTAAGGTATTTTTGACTATACTAATTACTTTTTATAAGTTAGTGATGTCGCATCATTCCATTGACTAACCCACATACAAAATATTCTTATTTATAGTCAACAACCTCAACTTAAATAAATTATAAAAATCAAAAATAAAATTACACATCACAAACTCTTCCGCAGCTTCAACTTTTTTTCTTCTCACCTGCGCACCGCCACAACGCCGCCGCCACCACTACATTCACTAGACTACGCCGGTCACCGTCTCCGCTCCACAAACCTTCGAATTAGTTTCAGCCCTAGTTGCTTCGTCGTCATGGTAGAATAATCAGAGAACATAAAACACCCAATTTTCCCCAACATCTTTAGTTTCAATTACCAAATAGTTCTTGAGTTAATTTACATCATCGATACTATATCCATAAACAGAGCCAATAAATAACGAACAGTTGGGCGATTACCAGGTTCAGCTCACAAGAAATACCATACTCTTTCAAAGCAGATCTCACCATAGGCCACACTTCTTGCAAGTACTTTTCTGAAGAAGAAAAGCAACAGTCAAAGATGAAAGCTAAGTTAAAAACTTTCCTTTTCAACTTTTAAGTTAAAAGTGTCTTTTAAGGAGATTTTAACTTATAATTCAGATAATGAAGTGTTTTAATAACTTTTCTTTCACTTAAAAATTAAAAATAAGATGGAAGTTAAAAGTAAGTCAGACTTAGGAGGTGTTTCTCAAAACTTCTCAAAAAGTTACTTATAATTAAAAAGTCACTTATGTCTTATAAATGACTTTTTTTAAGAAGTAGGTCTGATTTATTTTTAACTTTTGTCTTATTTTTAACTTTTAAGTTAAAAAAAAGTTATCAGAAACACTTCATTTCTGACTTATAAATTAAAATCTCATTAAAAGACACTTTTAAGTTAAAATTTGAAAATGAGAAGTTTTGAGAAACATCCCCTTACTTTTCAAAAAGTCACTTATAAGACATAAGTGACTTTTTGAGAAGTTTTGAGAAACATCTCCTTAATATACTAATATGCACAAAATACAAGATGCCAGAAAAGAAGAGGAACCTCTATATTGAGGGAAGAGAGGGGAGAAGGAGCTGACTTCAAGCATGCCTCCTTCATCGATTGTTTCTGTTAGCATCGCTTGATTTGAGTTGGATACTGGCATCGTCGGAATAGATGAGTCCATCTCATTCATTTGTTTCAAGGGAATTTAGGTTAGGGTTTAATAAATTGGACAAGGGAATTTAGGTTAGGGTTTATTAAATTGGGAACTCATGCTTGGCTTTTAGGTTTCGGGTGAAATAAATTGATAAATTAAAGCAAGATTGAAAAGAAATTTCAAGTGATAGATGTATTGGATTTAAATTTTGAAAGATGAAGTTCACATGTGCTTTAGAGTTCAATTCAATGGATTTGGGAAGAAGAAGAAGAAGTGGAGTGGAGAAGAAGTCTGGGATTTTACATGCTTTTTAGTAGCTTTTTTTGTTACCCAAAATACTCCTTGCCACATAAGAATTTTAGATGGTGTTAAAAACATAGGTATATTTTTGTAAAAAAAATTTCTACGATAATCTTTCTACAAAACAGTCAAATCACGGAGCATTATGTTTTTGAAGTTTATCAAGAGTTTATATAAAGATAGCAATGTTCTTTGTAACATTCATCAGAACGACGTAGTTTCGAAAACCCTAAAATTATAATTCATTGAACTTAATTCCCTATTTCGTCTAGCAGCCGCACTCAAATCCATCTCCTTCGTCTTCCTCGATTCAATCCATGGTCCGATAGCGTGAGTATCCACGGCCATCCCAATATTATCTCCGAACATGGTGGACCCGTGGTGGTCGCTATTAGGCGCGGCAATACCGGCAGTAATAGCGGGGCAAGCGTGGCGGATGAAGAAGAAAAGAGGGGAAGAACAGAGGCTAAAGAGCGCAAGAGGAAGGGAGAAAAGCTCAGACGAAATATTTGTGTGCGAGAGGGTTTGTACTTCGAAGAGAATGCTGAAGAAGGTAGGAGCGTTTTCTAAAGATCCAACTCTGGATACTTGTGTAACCGTTTGCGGTGTTTCTGAGCTTGATGCCTGCGCCGATGCCTGTGCTAGAACTGTGTGTGTTAATCAACATCAAGTCCCTAATTGGAACGATGTTTGTTTGCGTAGATGTCAAAGTGAGTGCCTTAGGCTTTCCAATTCCTCTCATTCTTCTTGAATTGTTTTGAATTCGCAATCCAGTTTATATGTAATCTGGCTTCTTTGACGAGATTGTGGCTTTGGGTATGGTTGTAGTGGTAATAAGACTGCGTTTGCTATTTGAGAAATTGTTGTTTGCTTTGTGTTGGTGTAGGAGCTTGTGAATTGATGCAAAAAAAAATTATTAGAAGTTTGTAACCATGTTAATTCATTATAGTTTACTCTCTCACGATCGCTTTATAAGTTTAAGTTTTAAAGTTGGTCGTACTTTCCCAAACAGAGTTTATTTTTTAAAAAATCAAAGCAGATAGTTCTTGATTAAATAACACGAAAGATGTTTTTCAAAATCAAAATAAGTAATTCTATATAAAAATTTGTGAAAGCAATTTACTTCAAAAATAGTATGACACAGATAATGAATCTGTTCCTCCAAACCTATCTTGTTTTAATGCGAGTTTGGCGTCAAACATTTTAACATTTTGGAGTGAACTTCATTATCTTAGACAATTTTATATGTAAAATAAAAACAAAATCTTAAACATACCGTTGTATACCAAATGGTTACAAGATAAAGTTCATAATTTGTTGCTTGGTCCTTTCTAATTTGATTTTCCATTAGTGTAAAAGATAAATAAGGCAAGATTCTATCCATTTCCTGAATTGAAAAATTAATTTGTGCCACTTAACTTGGTCCTAATTTATCTCTCTATACATCTCTTTTCAGAGTTCTCAGTTAATTTTGTACTTCCTGCTTCCTTTTACACATGCTAACTTGATCTCTCCCAGGAGATTAACTCATTTATAAGTGGTATTCTAATCAGGTCATGATATTTTCAAGCTTAAGGTCAGTTCAACAGTTCAAATTAAAGATCATGCTTATAGAAGTCCCTCGAGGCCTATGCTGTGATATGGGTAATATTGTACCTTAACCCATATCATAACTGCATTTATGTACATGTCATGTCACCAAACAGATTTCAGCAGAACTGGTGAAAGAGTGACCAAGACATGGGGACCAATTATTGCAAGCCATAATTAGCAATGCCATTTATCTTAAACATAGTATACTCTTAATTTCAAAGCTAACAAACTGAAAACTACAAAGACATAATTGAAGAAAGAGCAAATTGACAAATGAAATCAATTGAAACTAGAAAAAGAGCTTATGGTCCAACCACGAGTCTCAAAATACTCTACTTGGCTTTCCTTTCAAAAACTTGCTCCCATTATCAATCACAACAACTTCTGTAATGGAATGCATTACAAGAACAGCATTGCTACATAATGTGGCCTTAGATTAACAAGTCAGTTACAACTACTAACAGGGGGAAAGAAATCTTCTACAGACAATAATAATCTTTAAAAAATGAAAGATAATAGCAAGAAATACAAATAGCAATAAACAACAATGACTACGCACACCCCCAAATTGTGCATGCAACAATGAACACTTACTTTCTTCCTTGAGCCGTCTGTACCTCTATCATCTTTAGCAGCTGTTAAACAGCTTCTTCCACCTTTCATATCCGTTTCTTCTCACCAAATTGTTCTTCATTACGGCACTAAGTGTTCTGCATGGGGATTTTTCTAGGCCTTCCCCTCTTCTTTGGGGTAAATCCCGAATAATTCACTCCAGAAACCTGCACCGATCCGCCACCCCTGGCCATTCCACTGCCACCGCTACCACCACCACCACCGCCACTCCCCCTCGCCATTAGGCCCATCACTGTGCTTGTTGGTACCGGTGAAGGTCTTGTTGCACCTGCATCAAAATTGGGGGTTTTCTCACTGACCTGCGGCTGCTGAGAATAAACTGGGGGCGTCTGCTGCTGCGGTGGTGGTGGTGAGGCTGTACCTGCCACAGAAGCGCCGCCTGCTTGCAGTCCAGGGCCAAAAATTGGAGGCATCCAATTAGGAAATGCGGCAGCCTGCTCTGTACCGGTGCCTTTTCCTCCATCATCTACATCACCAGAAACGAAGCCCAACGGGAAAAATCCCCAACAGCAATAGTAAGCCTCTTGCCCTGGTACTAATGGAGGCAAAGATGAAACCAAAGCCGCATGAAACGCCCTATTGCAATTTTGACACCTTAGACAACAGTCTTGATAAACTCGAGGATACTCGTATAGAATATAACAATAAGGACAAGCAGTCCAGAACGAAGAAAGCTTCGTTCTCTGATTTTCCATATCATTCTTCTTTCCGGCCGGCCGCTCGCTCCTCCGGACAGGCAATTTCCCTGAATTAGGAAGATCAATCCGCGAAAACAAGCTCAATTCGTTATCGTATAACGATTTTTTAGCTGAATCTGATAACACGGCCCAGGCGTCAACAACGAGCTTAAAAGCTTGATCCGCGAATGAATACTTGTTCTTATCTGGATGGAGAAGCAATGCGAGGCGGCGATACTGCTTCTTAAGGAGATCTTCATCGTCGGTACGGCGTTCGATTTGCAAGATGGCGTACCAGTCGTGGTGGTTGTTTATGCGCTTCTCGGAAGAAGCGAGAACGTCGGCGACGGCGAGGATCTGATCTGATCCGTCAAGGAGAGGCTCAGTTTCTTGAGCTAAAACGGCGAAATCTCGGCAGGCGTTGAAATCGCGAGCCTGGAGGAGCTTCTCGGCGACTCCGAGTAGGCGTTCGGCTTCCGCTGTGTTGGGGTTTTGGTTCATTTTTTCAGGAAATGAATTTGGTAAAGCAAATGGAATCGATGAGGAGGTTTTAGTTCGTGGTTGTTTTACATGGTTACGAGGATGTTTCCCGTAAATTTGAGTTTCTCAAAATTTTTTTTTAATTTTTAATTTAAAAATATTTTTTTAAGGGGATTTTAATTTATAAATCAGACAGTGAAATGTTTTTGATAATTTTTTTCTAACTTAAAGTTAAAAATAAGACAGAAGTTAAAAGTAAGTCAAACTTACTTCTTAAAAAGGTTATTTATAAGACATAAGTGACTTTTTGATAAATTTTGAGAAACACCTCCTTTTACTTTTTAACTTTTAATTTAAAAAGACTATTATAAGAAGATTTGAATTTAAAATACAGTTAATGGAGTATTTTTTATAATTTTTTCTTAAAAGTTAAAAATAAGTTAAATATTAGAAGTAAATTAGACTTATTTTTTTAGAGAAATCACTTGTAAGACATAAGTTGAATAATTAGAAGTTTTGAGAAACATGTTTTTTATTTTTATATTCTAAACTTGTAATAAGTAACTTTTTAAGATAGTTTGTAATATCATATTAATTAAGATAATTAAAATATTAATTTATCTTTGCAATAATTTTTTTAAAGATGATCGGATGTCTCTCTAGGGTTAGATTGTTGTAAAATTAAATTGAGATAATTTTATATTGAATATATTTGGTGAGATGTACTTTATGCACATAATTTTAAATAACTTTATATTAAAGTTAGTGGTCGATAAAGATGGTCATGATTTGAGAATCAGTAAAGTTATGGTAAAATTGAGATTGGTAATTAAAATTTAAAAAGGTTCATAAGCAGTAAATTTTTAAGATTATCGTTATAGAATCTTCATCAAAATCAATAGAACATTTATTAAATTATTGAAATGACTAATTATTCATTTTGTTTTATTGTATACAATTAATTATTATATTATAACTTCATTTATACTTAATCTTTTTTCTAATTAATACAAGGATGAATTTAAAAAAAATGTTAAATTTTACATTGATATTTAAAATGATAAACAGAAAAAGAAGAATAAATTGTTGAGTAAATGATAATCTTTTAACACCGAACGTAACATTACATAAATTTGATTTATATTTACTTTACCAATTCCAAGTTTAAAAAATTATAGCCTTGAAATGTACAAGTAAAAATAATATTGGTTAATTAATAGTAGTAAATTTAAATGAAATATATCATTTTTTATATTAATTTTAAAATTTTTGTTTAGTTTACTTATTGTCATCTATTTATTTGTTTTTATTAAATACTCAGCCAGTTGAGAAGCATCGTGATGTGTGTGCGTTTCGATTGCTTCACTCAGCCAATACGTAATCTTTTTGTCAGTCGATCAATTTGGGTTTCATTTTTCACGAAACAGGGGACCTTATTAAAAGGTGGATTTCATGATCAAAGGGCAATCTTGTCTTTTAACAACTCTTGTTTCGACATTCCACAAATGTTTTGCAAAGACATCTCCAACTCTACACCTTCAGATTTTATTTTACTTTATAATTTGAAATTGCTACAATGTTTAATCTCAAACACTGATCTTTATTTTTTACTTCAAAATTTAAAACTACAACTATAAAAGTAACCATAATTTTTAAAAAAACGAAATAAAATAGTTTTTTATGAATAAAAGAGTATTAACATTCTAAGTACATATTCAAATTAAAAGAATTTTAAAAATATTAAAACAATAAAAAAAAATAAACATTTTGAAGCTATGAACAGTGTCACTTTAAATTCGAAATGGTATTGTTCATACTTCAAAATTTGAAATAAAAAATGAAGTGGGGTTGGAACAACTCCACTTCATTTTCAACTTTAAACTTCAATTTTGAAGTGGGGTTGGAGATAAGTTATCTCTTTTTATACCCATTCAAATTTAATTAAAACTAGATATTAAACTTGCTGGATCTTGAATTGACAAGATGCTTTAATGTGAGCTACGAAATTAAGTGAAGTTCATAGAAGATGTCTAGCGAATTTTAAAATAAAAGATCGGCAGAATATAAAAATTTACGGAATTCGTCAAAAAACACAATAACCTACGAGGAAAACAAGCCTGGAAAATAGGTATAAATGTCAATATCCTATGCTTATACATCATTATATTTTATGATATATTTTTCTAATTTTATGTATTTTTTTCTAAATTTTTTTCACTTTACAAAGTAATAAAAAATTTGGTTTAATTTGTCATTAAAACTTAAAAAAAAAAATTGGACAACAGTTTTTTCGGCCTCCCAAAATCAACAACAATTATGTGTTTTTTACATTTTTTACAATAACTTTCTCACAAATCTAACCTGAGGCAACTGAAAAGATTTATTTGTTAATCTTGGGTTACCTATATTTATGGAAGGTACTTAAAACACCCTGCTGCCTTTCTCTCTCCTTCCTCTCTTCTTTTCTGTTTCCAAGTCACCTTCTTTTTCCTCCATTTCCCTAATCTCTCCGCATTTTTAATTGGGTTTCATTTACTGAATCTAAAATCCAGGTTTCCTTTCTCCTTTACTTTTCTTCTTCAACACGTGCTTTCATTGCTCTGTGTTTCTGAGCGGAAATTGGATTTGGATCCTCAGTTCATTCAAAGGAAGTGCCAGAAAAGGGTAAAATTTTTACTATACCGTTCTGATATTAAAACTGATTTTAAGTTGTTTATAAATTTTTCGGGTAAAACGGAAAAAAAAATCTCAATTTTTCTGATGTATCCTTCGTTGAGTGACTTCTCTAGGGTTTTAAATTCTATTTGGATCATTCCTTGTTAGATCAGCCTTTGGCCTTTTAGTAGGATTCGTATATGAAAATGTAGAACTGATAATACTGAAAGAGCTGCTTATTTTAGCATAAAAGTGAAGAAAAAAGACAATTGTTCTTATTTTTCATTTCCATGGATAAATCTTGGTTTAAAATACCAAAATGCTCCTAATATTGCTTGGAAATTTGTGGTTTGTCACTCTCTTGTTGATTAAACTGTACTATTTGAATGGAAACAGAAATTATGGAAAATAAGAGCCCTGAAATTAGCCAAATTGCTCAGAATTTGAAGGGGAAGCCCATGATCGGAGATTTAACATGGGTCAAGCTTTCAATTGGCTCTTGGTGGCCTGCATTGGTAGGCCACATCATTTCATTACCGTTATTTTCTTTTTCCTTTGTGTCCAACTTGGAAAGACTTCACTTTTTGTTCATTTTCAAGGTTGTTGGGCGCAATGAAGACAGCGATGCATTAGCGGAATATGTTCGTGTTCGGCTATATGGGAGCTTTGAATAGTTGGTGGCTCTTTCCCATGCTTAACTGTTTTTTCGCTGCTTGTTTAACTTATAAAGACTGATTTCTTCTTGTAGTATGCTTGTAGATCCTACTAAGTGGCAATCTGAATTTCAGACTGTAAGTGGTTTATCGAACTCTTATACTGCAGTGTAGTATTCGTGTTGTGTTGAATATGTTATGCTTCCAAATTTCAACAGTTTATCACTGTTGTTTTGTGTGTTTCAATTTTTAGGTACTTGATGAGAACAATGGTTGTTATCAAGAGATTTTCCGGAAAACTCTCGAGAAGGTAATATGCTTTTACGTCCTTTCTCCCTACATCGTTAGTTACTCAGATTAAACATAAACATAAATCAGAGTTATGAGAAAGTAATTGTAATTTTCGCTGTGTTGCTTTATTTGGATCATCTACAGGAAATGTCACGGTCAAAAGAAAGAGGGAAACGATCCAAATCTAAAGGTTAGACCTTTTTTTCGCATGGTCTCATGTACATCAAATGCTATATTTGATGTACATGAAAAAGTTAGGAGAATTCTAGATTGTGAACAAATTTTGATCCTTTAAAATATCTACAACATTCTCGCTATTAAAAACGGAACCTTTTATATTTCAGGAACATCAAATGGAAAAGTCAGTCAAAGGAGAACAACTCCAAATCACGTAAGTTTATCCACTCTTCGAATAAGAGCTGTACATTAATCCCGTGAATTTGGTAACAGGAGAAAAGCTCCTCGACGAAACATAGCGGGGCGAAGAAAAAACTCAAAGTAGATACCCAACAAAGCACAAAAAAAGCATCATCCAAAAAAGACAGGGCACAAAATGAGGTTCAAACCCGAATTTGCCTACTTTATTTCGAGTCAAACCGTAACACTCTCGTTGACCATCCGACATAACTAATGTTTGTCAGGACGGAGAATTATCCGGAAGGTCTCCCGAACTGAGTGCACGGAGGATTAGAGTGATGCAGACACTTGGCCTGGCTGCGCCAGCTGGCTCTCCATTCAGAAATGGATTATGTGATCTGAGTTTTTGATGTACGTTTTCCGAAACCTCGTTTCGATCTTTCGATGTGGACATTGAATTGCGTTAATATTTACTAGGACATGGTTAATTTTTTTTTTTTTAATCTTGCCAATCTTTGTTGGTGGCACTGGTAAATTGTGCTGGATATTGTTGCGCGAATATGTAGGCTTCTAATTCTTCTTTTTGCTATGCCTGAAATGGAAGTCTTGCTGCGAAGTTATCTCATTTCGCGTGCCTGAAAATTATTAAATGTACGAAAAAATAATTTTGGGCATAAATGATATACAAGCTGAGGTGAATGAAAAGCACTTCAACTTCAATTCTATCAAGAAATTTGACTGCCAATAAAATTTCTCAGTTTTACTAGTGAAGTAGTAATATTCTGAAGCTAGTCACACCCTTTTCAAGTGAAATTGCTTCTTTGTTTGGTTTGTAATGAAGTATCGATTTGGTTACAGTAAAAAATTGATTTGCCTTTAATGTTTTTCCCATGGAAGTCAACTTGCCATAATGAAGACCTAGTTCTTCTTAATGATTATGGCTTGACTATAAAGTTGTCTTTAGTAACGTCGAATATTAGAAAAAAATGTTACAAGTACATGGGATGTAAAATCTTTGTCCGGATTCTGTTTTACTTTACCATATTTCTAACTTAATTTTTTCCATGCCAACACAAATGTTAATCAAGTACGTAGGGCATAAATGTCTTATAAAATTAACTATTGTGTGCGGTAAAAATATATTTCTCCTTTTATTTTGTACTCTCTCCGATTTTTAGTAGTTCATTTAACCAAAACATGAAAATTTAAAAGAGTAGTTCATTTCAAAATTTCATAATTATTTTCCATCCTTTTTTCATGTACATCCTTATTTACTCTTGCTATTTTCATAGTATTAAATACATAATTTTAAGACATTAAGGGTAGATTAATACTTTCATATCCTTGTGAATTGTTTTATTAAAACGTGTAAAATGTGTAAGAGGATTACTAAAAATACGGAGTTAGCAACATATAATTAAATTTATTTTGAGAGATTGAGGTGAAGTTTTAGAGGATATCCTTGTCACTATATCAGTTCTACCTCATTGTTCGCTCACTATTCTAATAAAATATAATTCCACACTTTCAGAAAAATCAAATAATGTACAATCTAGCAATATATCCGAACTTTTTGTTGATGAGAAGGTAATCTCAAATTGTTAGCTTTCAAATTATTAACAATGATTTTTTTTTCATTTCTTTATAAATGTAGGGGCATTTTTGTCAAACTTTCATTGATCGTAGGGTTTGAATCCACAATCCACACTTCTTCAACTACTCAAGGATGATTGTTACTGGAATAAAGCCTTATGGTTTTTTTTTTCATCTTTCAGTTTATTTCTCAATCCAATGTCATAACTTCCCCGTGTTTATAAATCACTGGATTAAGATATTTGCCACATTAAATTTATTCACCACATTAATGAAACATATATCATGATATATAAATTTAGAAAAAAAATTATATAAGAGTATTTAAAACAATTTCGTAGATCTGAACTATTAATATTTGATATTTCAAAGACAAACACCAACAACATAAAGGGGAGAGCAAAAGAACAAAAAAACCGAACCGAACCGGACGGGACCGGACCGAACCGAACTAATTTGGTTCGGTTCTTGGTCCACATATATGAATAATTTGGTTTTCGGTTCGGTTCTCTGTTTTTGGAAAAAAAACCGAATAAACCGAGAACCGAACCGAATTAAAATCATATATAAATTACTGTATTTTAGTTCAGATACAATGATTTGTCAATTTGTCTTTGGATCAATACTTTTAGTTTATGTGATTTATTAATTTATGAGATGATGCTCTTAA
>CATIWQ010500476.1:0-33592 GCA_949673415.1 Euphorbia schlechtendalii
ATATATATATATATATGCTCGGTTGTTAGCAAGATTTATGAGGACGGTCTTAAATTAATATTAAGAAGAAAAATGAATATAAAAAATGTAAACATACCTCAATAGCTAGAAAAGAGCTCTATATATTAATATAGAGCAATGAAAATCATGCGAAATGTTTTAAAAATAAACGATACAGCAGCAATTGAAGAATGCTAAAATGATGTTATAGAGAGAGAAAGTGAAATGAAGAGAGAGAAGAGAAAGAATAGAATGAGAAAATGAAGAATGTGAAGAAAGTGCATTTATTTGCTCAATGTAAGCAAGTGGTGGACCTTCCAGAGAAGGACATGGCACATGCAAGCACATGGTGTTTATACCCCACTTCTATTGAAAACCCTAATTTACTTTTTAATTTTTATCAATTAAATTTGATATATTCACAATTTTTTATTTATAAAGGTAAAACACATCAAAAAATTCCTAAAATTTTGTTTAAATAGTAAATATTTGATTTGAATTTTTCAAAATTTCTTTAAGCTTCGTGAAATCATAAAAAATGTGCAAATTTAATCTAAAAATGTCACGTGTTAATTTTTTATTGAGGAAAAAAATACCAGGATAACGTTATCATCTAAAAATTAAATCAATACAAAATTGATATGTAACGTTTATGTTTATGAACTTGTAAATACAGATGAAAGTTAACAACTGTCAAATTTGAGGGGTTTTTATGTATTAGCATTTGCGCGCTATGCCTTATAATTTATATTATGCATACCAAACATCTGTAACTTATTACAAATACAAACAAAACTTACTTAAATGCACTTCCACTTACTTAACCTCTCTATTGACCCATTGCTCAACTGCACTTTCTTTTTATATTGTTTTCTAATTAATTAAACTATTTTTTAAACTATATTTTATAAGTAGATTTATTAAATATTTCTGATTTATATTTTAACTTGTTTGAAATTTATAATCTTGAAGTTTACTTATCATAAGAAGGTTTAATGGCGAACTTGACCCCTACAACCTTAGGTGGCCGCCGACTGCAGTCCCACCATCTAGACATGGCCAAATTAAACCGGAACTATCTAAATCGGACCGAACCGAACCGGGTCAAAACCGGACTGGATCAGATTCAGCGGTTCCATCCTATATAAGGTTTAGGTTTATAAAAATTACGAACAGGAACCGTCGGTTCCGGATCCGTGGTCATGTCTTGAAAATATACCAAAAAATGTAAATATTACGAGTAGTAATTCTGGCTTTCATTAGTTTAAATTTTTTTAAATGGAGTTGTATTATTGTACAAGTAATAAATTAGTAGCTTAATGTGTGAAGTATGATATTTGTAATGATTTATACCAAGAAATATATGTTTTTTTTACATATTTAAGATAATATATTCTCTTGTAACATATAATAATGTTAACATATAAGTTAAGGTTCATGAAAACTACGAACCGGAACCGGCAGTTCCGGAACCGCGGCCATGTCTACTCTCAAATCTATAAATAGTAAATCACTATACCTTTACAATTAATATATGCAATATTATTGATCTAAGTTATTCTTCTTATCACCAAAACTAACTTTCACCCTTAGGTAAATGTTCAACACCACATGATCATGTAATTAATTATAATCAAACATTAATATTAATTTGTTATCAAACATTTGTAGAGTTTTTTGCGAACCAAAAACTTGTGTTAAAATAAAAAATTGAACCAAATAATATGAATCTGATTTAGTTTGGTTGAAGCCGATCCTGTTCTTTTTTTTTAAAATTGAGGAGAAAACGTGATCACATGCAATATAACAAGGAAAAAGTACTCTACCCTAGACTCAACTAAACTAAGCTACATTCATATCACTTGTTTGGATATCTTGACAAATCTATCCTTATCCTTCTTTCCTTTCCCTTTTCCATTTTTAATGATGAGACTCTTCCTTTTTCTAGGAAATTTTTTTATTTGAAAGCAACCTTCAATTATTAATAAAATTCAGTTGTATTTAACTAAGAGACATCGAATATGACATGAATGGTTTACAATACATAAACTTCATCTTACATGAATGTTTGGCCACTTTTTGCAATACTCTTTAATTATAGAGATTGATTTGGGATATATTTTTGTTGGTGCATGTATTATAATTCATACAAGGCTACTTTGTCAAATACCACTATTAGAAAATGAATGGATATTTTTATTTCATTCATGATAAATAACATTATTTTGGATGTGTGGATGGTGATTATTCAGTCTTGTGCGAGGATTTGTAGCTCCGGTTCAAGTCGGCCCAACAAATATTTTATTTGACAGGCTTTTGTTTTTTAAGGGTTTTTATAAAAAGGGCTTCCGTATTCAAATTAGATTTTATGGTGGATCTGCAAGTTATTTAATGGGCTGGTCTCCGATCTCTGGGCCTAGGCCCAACTGCACGTTTTATCGACGAATAATAAACTAAGATTAAAGTCGTATATAGTCAACAGTACTGCACTAGGTTTTTGCTCCACCCATAGCCCAGCTTTCGATTATCGTCCCTTTCTTCTCATTTCTACTTCCGAGGTAAAGAATCTATTCACATTGGTTAGATTTGTTCTTCGCTTGTTATTTTGCTTTATTTTACTGTAATTCGCATCGTATTCTCGATTAACAGTCCTGTTTATCGGCTGCTTGCTCTGTTTCTTACATTTTTCTTCGTATCTTAGCAATTGAGTTGTCAGTCATCGGTCTTCTTTAACTTTTGAGTTTCTTTTAGCTTCTAGCATTAATGAATTTGATTGTGTTCTCCTTTGCCAATTTTGATGCTATGTTGTTTGGATTAACCGTGTTACCTGACGTCTTATTCTTTATTCTAGTACTTGTATCATTTCTTTACTATTGTTATGATTCAGTTTTTTCTTCTCTTTTTGGAATAAACCAGGTATTGTGCTAGACTTGAGTTGGTGAAATGGCAGGTGGTGAGTACATGCCTACATTTATATTTAACTTTATAATTGCTGTTTATTTGCATATGGTACATGCTTGAGCAAGCCATGAAAACAAACTATTGTTTGTCAGGGGGCAAGGGCAAAAAGAAGGAAGTAAAGAAAGAGACTGGATTAGGACTCTCTTTCAAGAAGAACGAGAACTTTGGAGAGTGGTATTCGGAGGTACTATTGTAGATTTTGCAATTAATTCCAACTGTTTTTCTTTCTTCTTGTAAGATTCTCTTGGGTTAGGGTACTAGGAATACTATTTCTTACTGATCAGAAAATGCCGAAGTTATGGATGCTGGAAACTACAAATATATATTTAAAATTGGCGAAAGGTAAAAGAAAAACTATTAAGTAGTTTGAGATAACGTTATTCAATATGGAAATTCTACCTGTCAGGATATACTATTGTTATTCACGGGAGTGGACAAAAATATTAAGCAACTAATTATGTCATCATTCAGTGATCACTCTGTTTAGATGTCTACAAATTTTCTGCAATTTTTTTAACATTTTTATCGTTTTATGGTTATGTTTTGGTTGATTTGTTGCTTAAAGTTGAAAATATTAAATCTGCCCCAAATTGTTTCACTTTGGCAAGAGGTAAAAAGTGATAAATGTGCGCTACTCTATGTAGCGTGGAAACAGAAACGGAAACGAAACCGACACAAATAGAAATGGAAACGGAGAAAAGTCCTTACTAAAAAATATAGGTTGGGAAACTTTGGGGAAACGCGTAAATAATAAAAATGCAGGGGTATATATATAAATATAAAAAACATAAAATTATACATATTATTTCATTCTTATATAAAATACTAAAATATATTTAAAATAAATTTATTGATTATAAAGCAAATCTACTATGAATAATAGCTATTTCAAAACATTAAACAATAGTAAATAAGTTATCGAAGATAAAATAATTTCATGATATCTGAAAGTTTTGTTATATTTGACAAATCGTAATAATGTAAGCATATAAATGGAATAAAACAAGTTTCTTCTATAATATATGGATATTATAATTATTATTTAATAATGGATTGGGGTTTTAGAGTCTTAGTAGTTTGAATAGATTAGGAAGTTTAGTTTTAGGAATGTATCAAAATTGGGTCCTTTGATACGAGGAATTGCTAGGAAACAGTTTCCAGAAATTAAGGAAACGAGTTTCCAACTTTCTTTAATTGCGGAAACAGCCCCGAAACGTCTCGTAGGGGTTTCCTAGGGTTGCTGTTTCCGAAACGGATGGGAAACGCGGAAACGGTATGTCATTGAAGTTTAAGTGCTTCCTAGTCCCTACTACATTCTTCTTCTTTTTCTAGATTCTTTGAGACTTGTGTATGAAATACTAAAATGTGCTGGCTTAAATACTTCTTCTGTAATACTAATTATTTATAGTTATGGTCATGCACTTGTATAATTGGTCTCTGATTCTGTGTTTTTGTCCCTTTCGGCTTGTGTAGGTGGTTGTTCACGGTGAGATGATTGAGTACTATGATATATCTGGCTGTTATATTTTAAGGCCATGGGCAATGTCAATTTGGGAGGTCATGCAAGTACGGTGAAACCCTTGAATTATTAAACTATATAATTTTATAAAGTAGGTTTTTTTATTGTTTTTGTATGAATAATAGTGCTAGCATCTATTATCATGGTTAATGCTTTTCTGGTACTTGAAGTATTCCATAGAATACCAATTGTTTATGTGAATCAAATTGTACTATCCTTGATTGGTTTGACATTCTTCAAATGTGTGTGAGCTCAAGAATGTAACAGTTTTCTTTTATATAAATGTGCAGACATTTTTTGATGCAGAAATAAAAAAGATGAAAGTTAAGAACTGTTACTTCCCCGTATTTGTTTCGTCTAGTGTCTTGGAAAAGGAGAAAGACCACATTGAAGGCTTTGCTCCAGAGGTGAGATCTGAATTCTGTATGAATTGAGATATATAACAAGCTTCCTGACTTGAATTGTTATTCTTCACAATTTTGGGGTGAATATGATTTGAAAATCTACGAAGTTTGCATTCATGGACCGTTATCTGATCTAGGATATAAATACACGGGGACTTTGTATTTAGGAATGATTCTTTTCATGAGTTCTGCCTATTGTAAAACCGAGCCTTCTTATGTGTTAGGCGCATCTTTTTTGTTTATACTTTGTAGGAGGAACATACTTTTATGCTATAGTGATGCTTGATGACATATGTAATTTCCTCTTAACGGTCAGTGACTTCTTTTATCTTATTAAACTAATTATAAAAATTGTAATTTGTTTTGGTGTCTTTTAGGTTGCTTGGGTTACAAAATCTGGGAAATCTGACTTGGAAGTTCCTATAGCTATCCGGCCAACTAGTGAGACTGTCATGTATCCCTACTATTCTAAGTGGATAAGGGGACATCGTGATTTGCCTTTGAAACTTAACCAGTGGTGCAATGTTGTTCGGTGGGAGTTCAGCAATCCTACTCCATTTATTAGGTACTTCATTTATATGTTTTGACACTTGTGATTTTCGTTTTATCTTTTTCAATGTTTATATGAAACTATAAAGAAGCGGTTTGGCTAAAAGAATAAGAGCTTTATTAGGTATTCCTTTGATTTAGAAACCAAAGCCCTCAGGTTCTTCCATTTCATACTGTTTTGTTCTGCTAAGCTAAGGGCCTCTTTATTTATTTCATTTTTTTATCAGATGAAATTTTGTACGAATAATTTCAATCCAATTCTCTGATAAACTGCTTGGTTCTGCTTTTTAGTGTGCATGCCTGATTTTTCAAACATGATTTATCATATAGTTTCGTAATTATGGATCCTCGTTGGCAGGTATTCGCCCATGCTAATGTGCTTTAATGCTTTTTTATTTTAGGAGTCGTGAGTTTCTTTGGCAGGAAGGGCATACTGCATTTGCAACAAAAGCAGAAGCTGATGAAGAGGTATCTTACTGTGAACCTTTCTCCTGCCCTTGCACAAGTTGCACGTGATTGAACATAATGCTAATGTGTTTAGAGACTGTCATATTTTTCTGTATGTTAATCAGTTCATGAACATATAGTTTGTGTTTAGAGAACTGTCATATTTTGGCCCAATAAAAGCATTTCACATTGGTTAAACATTGTCATCCTTTCGAGGAACATGATAAACAGTTGTATGACAGAATAATATATGAGTGCATTGTTTATTGAGATACTATTGCACTGTTCTGTGGTGGTGACAATTTCTAATCTTTTTCTTTTTGTAACACTAAGATTTATGTAGACAGTTTAAGCTGAGATAATACATACTTAGAATTTTTGTCCGATAATGATTATTTTATCATTTTGCTTCAGGTCCTTCAAATATTGGAACTGTATAGGCGCATATATGAAGAGTTCTTGGCTATTCCTGTTATCAAGGGCAGGAAAAGTGAGATGGAAAAATTTGCTGGTGGACTTTACACAACGAGCGTTGAGGTATTTTGTTCTTGTGTGTTGGGTATGATCTGGCATAGCAGTTCTTAATATATGAATATAGCAAGCTTTACCTGAATCAAACTATTCCGAAATTGTCTATGTATGGCAGGCATTTATTCCCAACACTGGAAGAGGTGTACAAGGAGCAACTTCTCATTGCCTGGGACAAAATTTTGCAAAAATGTTTGAGATAAACTTTGAAAATGACAAGGGTGAGAAGGGTATGGTCTGGCAGAACTCCTGGGCATATAGCACTCGAACAGTAAGCTTCATAAATTTATTCATTTTGAGCTATCGTCTCATTTATGGATCACTAGCAGTCATTACTCCTATATGAATGCATTGTACATGCTCATATTAAAATATTTTTGATAATTTTTTTATTCAATATGTAATTTAATTGTTTCATCAAATTCATGATTTCGTATTCTTGTTCACTATTTTATGTAGATTGGGGTGATGGTGATGGTTCACGGAGATGACAAAGGGTTAGTGCTGCCTCCTACAGTGGCCTCCACTCAAGTAGTTGTGGTTCCTGTACCCTACAAAGATGCTGATACTCAAGGAATTTTGGATGCTTGTTCTGCTACTATGGATACTTTATCAAAGGCAGGGATTCGTGCAGAGGCAGATCTTAGGGACAATTATTCACCTGGCTGGAAGTACTCCCACTGGGAATTGAAAGGTGTTCCCCTAAGGATTGAAATAGGACCAAAAGATCTGGCAAATAATCAGGAAAGTAACATTTTTGCTGTTTTTCTCTTTTGTCTTTTGTTCTTGATATAAAATTGTAAGATTTTGTACTTTGTTCAGGTACGGGCAGTTCGCCGTGACAATGGGGCAAAAAATGATTTGAGCAGGGATAATTTGGTTGAGTTAGTAAAGGTCACTCTAGATGACATTCAGAAAAGCCTGTTCGATGCTGCTAAGCAAAAGCGAGATGCTTGCATTCAAATTGTAAAGACTTGGGATGAATTTAAGGAGGCTTTAAATCAGAGGAAAATGATCTTAGCTCCTTGGTGTGATGAAGAGGTATCGTACCATCAATACATTGTTTCCATAATGCTTATTTTACATTGTTTTTCTTTTGCTTCAAAGTTCTGTCTTGATTATTACGAGGCATTCCTTAATTTGTTGTTTTGTTTATGTTAAATTTGCTATGACCAAAAAGTTGCAATATAATGGATGAGAGTAATACTATTTGTTCGCCGTGTATTTTTTTTCTCCCGTGATATTGTTGTGTTTTTTCTTTTGATTAAATCGATTCAGTAATGGTTTTCAATACATTTTTCTCTGTAAAAGCGTCAGCAACATCCATTAAGTTTTACAAACAACCTACAATTCCGTTTCTCCTTAAATTAAATGTCTTGCGTTGTGTAATAACTCTTTAGGAGGTGGAGAAAGATGTAAAAGAACGAACAAAAGGTGAAATGGGAGCAGCTAAGAGCCTTTGCACTCCATTTGACCAGCCAGAGCTCCCTCAAGGTATAATTACTAACAAATATCTTACCCCGAATATTTATTACCAATTATGCGCTTAAAACACTACACATTGGGCCGGTAAGAATAGGATTTTCTGTTATGGTTTCATTGTCATGATTATTTCGCTTCAGTTGGTTAAAGGAAACTAACATTCACATACTAAAGACATTCTAAATTAGCTATTGGATTTAAACTTGATGCAATGATAGATTAACATAGAACTTCTATTTCACATTCAGTTCACAATATCAATGTATTTTCAGTTAATAGCCAGCCTCTAGGACTACCCCTCAATTGCTTAGCGAACAGATTGAATTTTAACCGAAGTTCAGTGTTTTAACTTCGGCTAATCTGTAAATGCAAACTCTAATTCACGAGCTAATTAGATTTGTTTTCTATTTATTTCAGGAACAAAATGCTTTGCCTCTGGAAAGCCAGCAAAGATATGGACGTATTGGGGTAGAAGTTACTAGATGATGCTTTGCTAATTTATATCAGACACAAGAACAAAGATCATGATCAAGTTTTTTTTTTATTATTCAGTAACAGTTTTTTTTTGTTGTGCTTTGTGTAATGAACTCATTTTCACCAAATTTGTGCCTTCATCTGTGTCCCCTATTCAAATTTTGACATGTGACAACTTTTTTTGTTTTGTTTTTTGGTTTTCTTTCTTTCTTCTATTTTTGACAAGGGACACCAGTTTCTTCTTTTCTTTTTGGATCATGTTCTGCAATTCAAATACTCTTGGTATATGCCCTTCAAGAATTGTCTGTTTTGTACGTGAGCATGACACAGCGGAAAAAGGCACGCAAGGCGAACGCCTTTTAAAATAAGGCGCACCCTCTGTCTTTATCCTTTCTTTTATAAATCATCCTCCCTTTTGTGAAGAGAGTTTATGAAAGATTGAGAGTTAAAGAGAAAGAGACGAAAAAGAAAGATCCATGTCAAATTTGAGTCATGAACAAAATATTGTTGATAGAGTTCGCAATATATTATTTGTAAATATATTTTACATTAATTCACCTTTTTTGTTTCAAGCGTGTCTTTTTTTGCTTTGTGCCTAGGGTCGGGATGAAGCTTTGCATCTCGAATTACTATGGTTGCATGATGCATTGATGTATCCAATTTTTGCTTAATTGATGTTTAACGTATCTAATTTTAGCACAACTTTAAAGATTGTTGAGGGTTAATAATTTTATGCTTAGTCTGCAAAACATATTCGTAATTTAAATGATGATTGATGTATTTCACATTCTGGTATCGTTAAATGAATGCTCTTAATGTACTAAAATTAAAATTAAATAAATAAAGTATTAAATAGGCAAATATTGAATATGCTAGATATTAATTAGGTGAAATGTGTATCAAATAAGTCAAAAGGTGAATATTGCAGACAAGTTGTTGAAAACATATCTTTTCCATTATTTTATATATTGATGTTTGTGTATTTTACAAGTGTACCCACGTTTATTAATTGATTGCAGTTTCAAACATTATTGTAGAAGCAATTTCAATTAAGAAACATTTTCATCTCTAGTTGGCCATTTTGCTTCTATTATAATTTTTTCTGTGGGTATATTTTCTGCATTTTCTTGTTTTCTTCAAATTTAGTCTGTTAATTATCGTTGCTCTTATTTCATCATTGTTTTTTTAGTCTGTCAACATTTTTGTTAATGCTTGTTTTCTTATTTATTTTTCATTCTTTTTATTAAGTATTCAATCAATTTTACGAGATTATTAGCAGTTTTACTTGAGTATCGCAAACATTTCACCATAAACGCATGAAAGATATACATTTAAATAATTGATATGAAATTCATGAAAAGTAAAAATATATACAGAAGATTTTCACCTTATCATAACTATTGTGACACTAGGTTTTGTAAAGGTAAATTAGACCTGTTCGCGGGCCGCCCGGCCCGGCCCGAGCCCGCTTCCATGGGCCGGGCTTGGACACGTATTTTTTTAAAAAGCCCGGCCCGAGCCTAAGCCTGTCAAAACCCGAAGATTTATGGGCCGGGCTTGGTTTTTATATAAATACCCGAGCCCGGCCCGACGAATAATTTTATATATTTATTATATATTTATACATTATATTTATTATTATTTTAAGATTTTATATTTTATCCTATTAAATTTTTATACTTGGTTACAATAAATGTTACTAAATATTAAAGATTTTAAGTAAACAATGCAATTATATTTAAAATTTAAACATATTTTAACCTTTTTTATATTTTTTCTATTAATTTAATAAAAAAATTAATAACAAATAAAATATTCATGAGCTTGTGAATGACCTTGTTAGCCCGGCCCGACCTCGAAATTCTAAAGTACGGGCTTGGGCCGGGCTTGGGTTAACGTTTTTTGTAAAAAGCTCGCCAAACCCGGCCCGGCCCGCCCGACTAACAGGTCTAGATATATGTAATAGATTATCCAAAATCCACTTCTCAAGTTGTCATCTTCAGTCTTGTTCTTCCTTTGGCTTATGATATCAAATGCTGCCTTCTCTCCACCGCCTTCATCCTTCTCCTCCACCAAATACCCTTCAAAATTCTTTCCCTCCCTTCTTCCCAATTCCTAAATCACTAATATTTCAACACCCAACCTACCCTCTCCGCCCATTCATCCGCTGTTCCGCCTCTTCCCCCAACTCCCGGACCCTCCCTCACTCTGCCATCCAACGTATTGCTGATAAGCTCCGTTCTCTGGGCCTCACTGAACAAACCCCTAATCCGAAAACCATTGATACAAGCACTGAATCAAAAACTGCGGGAGAAATTTTCATTCCTCTTCCCAATCAATTGTCTAAGTACCGGGTCGGGCACACCTTAGACCCCAGCTGGAGCACGCCCGAAAACCCGGTTCCGAGACCCGGTTCAGGGAATGCGATTGTGAGGTATTATGAGCTGAGGGAGGAGGTGAAGAAAGAGAGAGAAGCCAAGAAGAATGAGCCAAAGGTTCCTACTTTAGCGCAATTGAATTTATCTAGGGAGGAACTCAGGAGGCTGAGGAGAATTGGGATCGAAGAGAAGAGGAAATTGAAGGTTGGGAAAGCGGGTATTACTGAAGGAATCGTTAATGGAATTCATGAGAGGTGGAGGAGAGAAGAAGTGGTTAAGATTGTTTGTGAGGATATTTGCCGGATGAACATGAAGAGGACTCATGATTTATTGGAGGTCTGAATCATTTCCCCCTTTTTTCTCTGTTTTTTTTTGAAAAAATAGAAAGAGATTTTGAAGTATAATCATTGATTGGGAGACCATATATCTGGAGAAATACCTAATGCTAATGCTCAATTCATATTTTGCTCCTGCTGATTAACCAAATTATTAGTTTAAAATTGCTCTTTTACCACCATATAGTGGTGCTTGTTGTATCGTATGGGTTGACTAACACAGTAATATATTGCCTTAGACTTTATGCATGTTAAGAATAGCAACTGATTTTTGATTTATCAGAACATCAATTATAGATGTGTAAACAGCTAACAGCTGAAGCAAACATAATCTATTAAGAGTAACAGGCCTTAAGAACCAGGTTAAATGGCATTCCTTAGAATTTGATTTAGCATATCCAGGTACACTGATATTGAAGTCTTCTGATATTTGCAGAGAAAAACTGGGGGATTAGTAGTTTGGAGGTCCGGGAGTAAAATAGTGCTTTACAGGGGTGCTAATTACGAGTATCCATACTTCTTAGAGGAAACAACAAGCGACATATCTACTGATACAGTAGAAGAAAGCAATATAGATTCTGGGGGTGACAATGTGGGAAGCAGCTCATCTGAAGTTGTTGATGTAGATTCTTCAGGATCAAGCGTGCCCCGTAAAATGGTAGGGCCAACCCTAATAAAAGGTGTTGGTGCCCCAAATAGGGTCAGGTTTCAACTTCCTGGGGAAGCACAACTTGCAAAAGAAGTTGATAGTTTGCTGGAAGGACTCGGCCCCCGTTTCAGTGACTGGTGGGGATATGAGCCGTTTCCTGTTGATGCTGATCTTCTCCCTGCTGTTGTTCCTGGCTATAGAAAACCCTTTCGGCTTCTTCCATATGGCATCAAATCGAAACTGACTAATGATGAAATGACCACACTGAAGAGGCTGGGACGACCCTTGCCTTGCCATTTTGCATTAGGTGAGATAAGGTTCTGATTCTCTGTCTTATGTTCTTGTGCATGAATATTTGAAAACCTGATTTCTTCTCATTTCAGGTAGAAATAGAAAACTTCAAGGTTTGGCTGCTTCAATTGTCAAGCTTTGGGAGAAATGCGAGATTGCTAAAATTGCTGTTAAAAGAGGAGTACAGAATACTAATAGCGAGATGATGGCAGAAGAGTTGAAGGTAAATTTAGCCTTCTAGGTGTTTTGAGCATGCTATTATCTTCCTTTATTCAAGCTCTTTTTTCAATCTGTTTCACTTATTTCAGTTGAGATAGAGTATTAATTTAATGGCATTTGTACTTGGCTTCTCTAATGTTGCCAACTAATCTCCCTGTCTCTTTAAAATTGTTTTTTTAGAAGTACTAAGTCTCGCTGACTACTTCCATTAACAGCTACCGTTTGGTTACCAAACAAGAGTTGTGAAGTTATCTGGATAGAATTTCGGAATTTATTAAGCTTAGTTTGAATAATGCTGCAGTTGCTGACTGGGGGGATTCTACTTTCGCGGGACAGAGAATTTATCGTACTGTATAGGGGAAAGGATTTCCTACCACCTGCCGTTTCTTCTGCAATAGGAGAGAGAAGAAAGCATGTCATTCAAGTAGATAAACAGAGGAGAGAACATAACATATCAAATGAAAATGCTGAGGAGGCTGACAGCACAAAAGGCATTAGCATAGATGATGATTCTAGAGTTGATTTAGGCGTTACCAATACTTCTGAACTCACTAAACAGAGGAAGCTGAGACATAACGAGGCAGCTGTTAAAAGAACTAGCCTCAGATTGGCCATGGTATGATTTTGTGAGAATCCAATAGTGACACTTAAGTAACTCCTATCGCTATTTTATGTATTATATGTTATGGCAGGCACTAGAAAAGAAAGCAAAAGCAGAGAAACTTCTTGCAGAGTTGGAGAATTCAATGGTGTCTCAACAACCGGAAGAAGACAAGGAGGGTATTACCAATGAAGAGAGATACATGCTTAGGAAGGTCGGGTTGAAAATGAAGCCCTTCTTATTGTTGGGTGAGTTAACATCTATAGTAATGTGTTTGTTTTGTTATCAAGAGAGTTATTTGAAGATGCCAAAACCTATTTTATTGGAAATATAGGGAGACGAGGAGTTTTTGATGGGACAGTTGAAAATATGCACCTTCACTGGAAATATAGGGAGCTTGTGAAGATAATATGCAAAGAAAAAAGCTTAGAAGCAGTGAATGAAGTGGCACAGACATTAGAGGCGGAAAGTGGTGGAATATTAGTTGCAGTGGAAAGAGACAGAAAGGGTTATGCTATTGTTGTGTATCGTGGAAAGAATTATATGCGCCCTTCTCGTTTGAGGCCTGCAACACTCCTCAATAAGAGGGAAGCAATGAAACGCTCATTAGAGGCACAGCGTCATGAGGTAAGACTTGATTTATCAGGGATAATAAAATTTTTACCAAGTTGCAGGTAGACATATCCGGGATCATAAAATTATCAGGCTTAATATTTACTCTGATTTTCAGTTTAACAATCTATAGTGGAAGGCATTAGACTTATAGCTCTGATTTTGTGCTAATGTTGCCAATGTGATTATAGATATTTTCTTTCTTGAATTTCTGATTGTTTGCAATTAATTAATTTGGTAAATGGCTGATTTTGTTGTTTCATTTTTTATGCAGTCTCTGAAACTCAACGTTTTGAAGCTTACCAAAAACATTAATGAACTGAAACACAAGTTGGTGGGATATCTCTCTATATAATTATCTGTAACTTCGTGTTTATTGATTGTTACTTTGCTTGATTTGGTTATGTTTAAATTAATCAGACTCGAGAGGAAGATCGCCACAACATGCAGCCACTTGATGAAGTAAGAATTTGGAAGCTTATTCTCTTGAAGATTATATTCCTACAAGTATTCTCTTGGTCGTTTATGTTTGAGAGCTACATATAATGAAAGATTTAATAAATATAGTATATTTCAGTGCCGTTTGCTCTTAAATGATTTAGCTCATAAATTTCTTATTCAGTCTTGGGTTTGATTACTTGCAGACTCCAGACAACAGACGTGAAAGTGATGTGAACTCAACAGTTTCACCTTTGTTATCTGATGAGCATGAGATTGATGACATTGAACCTCAATTTTTACCTGAAACAGTGAGCAAGGAAGTCCACAATAAACAGACCACTCAAACCAATTCTCTTTTGCTATTTGAAGGCAATGGGAATAATAATACTGAATATGAGTTTTTGTTCGAGTCGGTGAGCAATGAAACCAATGCAAAACAGACCACTCAAACTGATTCTCCTTTGCTATTTAATGGGAATGGGATTGGTGAAACTGAAACCGAATTTTCATCTGAATCGGTGAGCGAGAACAGTCAAGCCGATTCTCCTCTGCTATTTGACTGGGATGAAACAGGTAAAGTCGAACCTCCATTTTCATCTGAATCAGTGACCAAAGAAACCCATACGACTTCATATGGTGCTGCAAATGGTGGAGTTACCTGCTCAAAATCTAATAATTTCATGGTAATTCCTTTTATATCCTTTATGTTGGTTTCATATTGCATCCTTATCCTGTCCCTATGTAATGTATGGTGATTTCAGGCCAGGCGAAGGAGATTCTCTCCCCTTGATAAAGCTGCCCTCCACAATAATACAATTAGATCAACTTCAGAATCATCATCTGCTGTTGAGTTGGAAGAACCAAACCCGGCTTCCACGAAAACGGAGAATGAGATGCCTTCAAAAGTTGTTCGCCTTTCAAATAAAGACAGGCTTTTGCTAAGGAAGCTAGCCCTGAAGATCAAGAAGCGCCCACTGCTTGCAGTAGGTATTTTCACGTTCTTCATTTCTGGTCTCTCACCTGTGTCATTTCTTTATTCAAGTCTCTTTGTAACTTCGGATTCCCACTTTCTTAGGGAGGAGCAACATTGTATCGGGGGTTGCGAAACAGATAAAAGCGCACTTCGAAAGACATCCCCTCGCTATAGTGAACATCAAGGGCAGAGCAAAAGGGACTTCAATTCAGGAAGTGGTTTTCCAGTTGGAGGTCCAAACTCGTACATATTATATACGAATTAAAATGCATTCAAAGTAAGATTTTGAAATTAAAAATAAAAACGATGCAGCAAGCGACGGGGGCTCTATTAGTGTCGCAGGAGCCTAGCAAGGTGATACTGTACAGGGGGTGGGGAGCATTTGATGAAACTGCCTCCTCCAAGCCTAAGAAAGCCGCCCAACACATTGCCAACAACACATCAGTGGGTGTGAACACACGTGCTGTATCTCCCGAGCTCATGGCTGCAATCAGAGCTGAATGTGGTCTAAGCCTTGAGGTAAAATACTAGACACAATGCAAACAAGACCTCTGGCTGCTCTTTGTTATTCCATTCTTACACCAGAGGCTTCATCATCTCATATGTTGAATTCCGTGGTATTTGCTGAAAAAAGAATGTGAGATTGACTTTGGCCTACTTCGACCTGTTATAGTTCCCATCTCTTCCAACATTCTTGGAATTTTGGCAGTGCTCAGCCGTATTATTTGAGGCCCTAAGAAACGTTGTATCAGTTTTTTAATGTCTTGATTATTTTAGGGAAATTGTAAAAAATGTAGGGTTTGTGAAACTTATTTACAAAAATACGTTCAAACTTATCATTTGCATTTTATAACCAATTTAAGTTTTAGTTTTCACTCTATGCGTTCTCTATATACACTGTTTTATCAAGTTTCAATTGCTTCCTCTTTTTGCATCGCGCTTTTCTCTCCATCAAAATCTCTCTTCCTTGTTTCGATTATCCCCGATTTTTTCTAGATCGAAGTTTCTTTTAAGTTTCTGCTCTCTGCAATTCTTAAATTCTCTGCACAATTCCAATTTTCTAGATTTCGATCAGTTTTTTTTCAATTTGAGAATGAGGATCCATGGAGTTGAAATACTATTTGTTACTGATAGATTTCGTTTTATCTCTTTTTCAATTTGTCTCTTTGTATTTGTTTTTGTTGTTAATTTGCAGAAGGATTATGCAATTTTTGTGGTGTAATTGATGTGAGGATTTCATTGGGCTGTATAAATGCAACTATGCATTTGTAAATTCATCTACTAATTTGATTTTTATCACTTTCATTGGTCATGGAAACCTGCTCTTCAAAGTATTCTTGAACTTAAATCAGCTGATTAATTGTAATTAATTATCTTACATGTTTATATTACTTTCTAATACATTTTCATCATTTTTCAAAATTAATTTAACACAACTTGTTCTTCATACTAGTTAGATACCAGATTCCTACTATTTTAATTTCAATACCAGTTTTTTACCATTTACATACTAGTTTTCTACTGTTTTGATTCAATAGATTTATCTTACATGTCCTACCACTTTCTTACTAGTTTTGATAGTTTTTGTTCTTCATACCAGTTAGATACTAGATTCCTACTGTTTTAATTTCAATACCAGTTTCCTACCATTTACATACTAGTTTCCTACTGTTTTGATTCAATAGCTTTCTTACATGTTCTAATCACTTTTTAAGGCATTTTAATTAATTTTCAAGATTAATTTGACATAACTTGTTCTTCATACCAGTTTTTTACCATTTTTTTACTAGTTTTGACATTTTTTGTTCTTCATACCAGTTAGATACCAGATTCCTACTGTTTTAATTTCAATACCAATTTCCTACCATTTACATACTAGTTTCCTACTGTTTTGATTCAATAGCTTTATCTTACATGTTCTAATCACTTTCTAAGACATTTTAATTAATTTTTCAAGATTAATTTGACATAATTTGTTCTTCATACCAGTTTCCTACAATTTTCTTACTAGTTTTGACATTTTTTGTTCTTCATACTAGTTATATGCCAGTTAGATATCAGATTCTTACTGTTTTAATTTTAATACCAGTTTTCTACCATTTACATATTAGTTTCCCACTGTTTTGATTCAATAGCTTTTTCTTACATGTTCTAATCACTTTTGAAGGCATTTTAATTATTTTTTCAAGATTAATTTGACATAACTTGTTCTTCATCCAATTTCCTATTATTTTCTTACTAGTTTTGACAGTTTTTGTTCTTCATACCAGTTACATACCAATTAGATACCAGATTTCTACTGTTTTAATTTCAATACCAGTTTTCTACCATTTACATACTAGTTTCCTACTATTTTGATTCAATAGTTTTATCTTACATGTTCTAATCAATTTTTAAGGCATTTTAATTAATTTTCAAGATTAATTTGATATAACTTGTTCTTCATACCAGTTTCATACCACTTTCTTACTAGGTTTGACATTTTTTATTCTTCATACTAGTTTCCTACCACTTACCTATTATTTTCTTACTAGTTTTGGCATTTTTTGTTCTTCATACCAGTTCTATACCAGATTCCTACTGTTTTTTATTCAATACTTTGTAAGATTCTATTTTATATGTTGTAATCACTTTCTAATGCATTTTCATTACTTTTTAAGATTATAGTTGTTTGTTTATTACTATGGAGATAAACTTTTAGACATATTTATATTACCTTCCATACTTTCATAATAAAATTAACACATTTTGTTCTTCCTACCAGTTACATACCACTTATATACCAGTTTCTTACTAAATATCAAACAGTTGAAAAAATATTTTCGAAAAAGTATATCACAATAGATGAAGTTTCGAAGATAAAAATGAGATGAACAAAAAATTCTAGTACATCATGTCAAAAAATGAACAGTTCGAGAGATAATGACGAGATAAGATAAGAAAATTAAAAAACAAACGTAGAAGGTAAGGGAGGTGAAGACATAAACTTTGGGGCGTATAGAAGGTAAATATGTAACTTAATTGGTCAAATAAGTTAGGATGCAAAACTTAGGCTGAAATTATGCTTAACTTTCAGCTCATTTATAAAATTTCCCCTTGATTTTATGTAATATATTTGTTTGAAAAAACACTTTGTTGAATTGAAAATCATTCTTATCATTTTAATCTTTGGTATATTATAACCTATCTTTTATATTAATAGTTACTTACACCCTTCCTTCCCACGATTACATGGAATTATGGAAATATAATTTCAATCGACAGTAAAGATAAAGCTTCTTGTATTTATATGATTGTACTCTTCCAATTTTTTTATTATATATATGAACTTGGAAAAATATGATATCCGGCTCTTAAATTGGCAAAGCATTATTACACTTGCCCCCGTAAACTTGCTATAATCACTGATGAGGCTTATAATTGGATTTTTGACTGGAATATATCCTTCGTACCAAGATTAACTGAATATGCATTACATCTTCAAAATGGTTGAAGACTTGTAGTTACGCCATATCATATATCATATTGGGTGATGAAATTTTTATGGCTTATATTTTAACTTATAAGTAAATTATAAGTTAAAAGTTAGAAACTAGTTTTTAGAGCTAACAATTTTAGATTACTATTGAGAAGCTTATTATCACTTATGAGTTGATTAAGAAAAAGACAAGTATACCTTACACAACAAACTATTTTTTTACTTCTCTTTTAATTATTTAACAACTTTTACGTATTATAAACTACTTGTAAGCTGTAAGCAAATATTTCAACATCAAATGGGTTACTTTTTAAAAAAAAAAAAAGAATTGCCCAATGTTGATATATATAACAAAATACATAAACTGATTATTTCGAAGTTGTTTTTAGTTGAAATAATTAGACGCTTTTTTAGTCAATATAACTTGTTATTTGGTCCACGTGTTATTTAATCTATTACACATTTAATACATATATAACATACAATTTTTTGCTTTTTTGGATTATGAGTAATACAACATGAATTAACTGTATTACGCACACTCCAAATATAATGAAAGAAAGTAATTTATAATTTTATATGCATATCAAATGAGCAAAAACGAACCATTTTGCAATACCTGAATAAGTACGCATTGTTGGTTCACCCGTTTGACCGCATGGGTAAACACCTCGGTAAGTGACAATGTATTAGGTATTTTTGTTCCAATATTTACAAAATATTATTATATATTTTAAATAATAATAATAATAATAATGTAAAACGCCCTTGCAGGAGGGTTGTAGTAGAGAAATGTATCAAACCCTAAAGAAATATGAAAAAGTAACAACATAAAAAGTAGAAAGGTGGTTTTGATGGTTAAAATGATGACTCTTGTGGAAAAATATGCAGAAAGAAAACCACCTTGAAAATTGGCTACACTGCCTTTCTTTCAGCACCAACAGCTAGCAATCATAATGTTTTACCTTCTCCGTCGCCATCATTGTACCCACCCCTTTCCCCTCCTCCTTCCCTTCATCATTACCATCTCTACAAAAAAGAAAAAGAAAAAAAAAGCTTTATTAATTACATCTACTCCAAAAATGAATCTTAATTAAGTTCTTGTCCACCCTATATTTTCCTTTTAAGGGGAATCAAGCTTCTTGGTCCGACTCCACAGATCTCTGTCACTACTTCAACATCAAGCAGATCTCATGCTTTTGCCTTTTTATACATAGCTAGGGTTCCGTGTTTAATTTTGTTCAAATCAAGATCCATCTTTCTTTTGTAATTTGAAGTACTGTTTCTTTCTGTCTTTATTGATCTGCTTGTTCAAGATCTTGAATCCATTATATTGTGAAATGAATTGTATTTGCGAATCGTTACGTCGATCAAGCTGTCTGTCTTTACTACTACTCCAAACATGAACTTTAATTGAGTTCTTGTCTTCTCAAAAGTTTCCTTTTGGAAAGCAGAAAGGGGAATCAAGCTTCTTGGTCCGAATCCACAGATCTCATCCTTCTCTTCTACTTCTTCAACATCAACCCTATTTTATTCTATATTTTGCCTTTCTCATTATAGCTAGGGTTTTTTTTTGAGTTTTCTTCAGATCAAGATCCATATATCTTTATCTTTTGTAACATTATTATTCCGCTTGGTAAGTGTACTACTCTTCAATTGTTTCAGTCTTTGATTTCATTTTCTAAGATCTCGAATCCCTGAAATATCAACTCATCTTCCTCTCTATCTGCTGTTGTTATTTGTATGTTTCTGAGTATGGCTTTGATTTTACGCGTTAATCTATCAGATCTATTGGATGGATAAATTCTTCTTCAACAAAGGCTCGGGTTCTACTGTGTTCTTCGTTTGTACATGTAACTGTTTATCTTTAAACTATGTTTTACAATTTCACTCGTTTGTTTTTGTATCTTTCACTGAGACTGCGTATTGGTTTGTCTTTGTTTTCACACCTAGTTTGAATTTTGATATTGAATTTTAATCTTGAAAATCATTCATTAGATTTTGGCTGTACGTGCAAGCATTTAAATGGATAAAACCATTATTATTTTGAATTTTGTTTTCACTTTTTGATTGCATAGAGCTTTAGCGGACTGTTGAAATTAAATTAATGAAGCATCCGTTATTAGTGTGTATTAATCTATCTTGACATTATAGGTTTAGAGTTTGATTACTATTTTTAATAACACTAAATAGTAGTCAGTACCATTGGACGCTAGTAATCGATATAAGTTATATATCTACTTATGGTTGATGTTTTTTCTGAAAAGAAAAGAAAAAGAAATGGTTTCAGAAGAGAATATAATGCACTTTACATTGCAAATGGGTTCATTGATTAGGTAGAACACGTGCAGAGTCTACAGACAGTATGATTGTGTTTCAGATTATTAATTACATTCATCATCACCATCGTAGACATTCGACTCTCCTTTTTATTTTTATTTACTATATATCTATTGTAAAATTCTGAACCAAAATTATTTTGCCCAGTCTATAGTTTCGTGTAATGATAAAAAGACTACGATAAAATTTCAAGTTAGTTGGAAAAATAGATTATATTGTATACACATGCAGATATTTTTTTCTTGTATTTCTTTCTTGGGATTCGAATTGAATAGGAATACCGGCTCATCAACCCTCCCTCTATAAGTTTGATTATAACTTTGTTTCTGTATTTAGTTTGATTATAACTTTGTTTTTCTTTAATTTATGCTGAGATACAAGTGTTTCTATGGTGTTCTGTTTTAACAAATTAAATACTACTTTGGTTTTTATTTCTGATATTGGATTAATTATCCGATCACTTATCCTATTAGTAATAAGCTTTAATGCATCATGAGGTGTCTCAAATTGTCTCATAAAACTTGTTGTCCCTTAACTTTCAAAGTAACTACCTCAATTTTTAAAAAATGTATCATTTTACTCCCAGTTTTACTTGGTTTGACTTTTCAAAGATATCATTTTGCTCTCTCCAATCATAAGCTGACATGTGCCGTTTAGGAAGTAAGATCATCTACTTTTTAAAAGTTGAGGTAACTACGAAATTATTTTAATTAAAAATTTAGGAAGACAACCGATTTTTTGGAACAAGTACCTGAAGATACCTCCCTGTGATTAAGAATAATGAAAATAAATAAAGTAATGGTTATTTCACCGTATAGAAGATTGATAAATTAATTAAAGAAAATAATTCAAAACAAAATAAAAGTTGGATATTTGGTGAAGTTTTAGAATTCAATCCGTCAAGCAATAATAAATTATAATAAATATATATTTGAATACATTATAGACTCGCAAACAATGAATTAGTTAAACATCAATCAATAATCTTAACTTTAACACTGGTAATCCAAATTGTTCAACACTTATAATCCAAATTGTTCAACACTTATAACCCAAATTGCAAAACATATAAAGCAAAGTAATTCACAGGCTACAATGACTGATATATTATATCATCACGACTCGTTTACCTTGATAAGAGATTTTGCTTAAGTTGTGTGACTATACAAGTGCAATTGTCTTATAGTCGTGTTATCTAGTTGTTATGTCCACTTCTGGTGAACAATTTATGCAAATAAAAAAAACTCAAAAATAAGAATCCAAATGCATCGATAGGTTCTTTAATGTTTCGGCGAACTTAGTAATGTCTTTATAGCTCCTCGAACTTTCAAAAAGTGTTACTTCGTCTCACAAATGTCTTGTGTCAGCTTCTGAGTGATTTGATTATTCAAACATATTATTTTTTTCTGACTTTTCAGTTTCCAATAAACCCAGGCCCGGTCCTGATAAATTGAGAGCCCCAGGCAAAATAATATAGAGATTAATAAAATGGGTTATTGGTAAAAAATTATAATAAAAGTTAACTATTTTTTGTGAAAATCAAGATCTGATCTCATGACCTCTCACTTCCATAACAAATTACATATCATTCCATCTACTAATAATTATTGTTTACTTTTATCTTTTTAACATTAATTACTAAAATTATTAAAAAAAATATTATTTTTGAAAACCCTTCCGACATGTGCCCTGGGCGGTGGCACTCGTTGCCCACCCTCCAGGGTCGGCCCTGAATAAACCTTCGAAAACCTAAAAAACCCGAATGATGCATGGAAAAAATAAACAATTTATGTTCCAGAATGAGAACCAAACTTATGTGCAACGGTCAATAAAGGCCACCATAGTGGATAATCAGGCCCAATAAGAGCCCAAAACAGAAACGGAAGTGCGGTCTGTGATATTTGTTGGCCGATATTTTCAACGTGTGGCGGCAGTTCCTCAAACGGTAATCAGTTATCAGTGTTGAATTCAGGAGCTGTGCTTAAGGCGTTACCTAAGCGATTGAGGTTTTTGTTTGTATCTCTGCACTATGACTCTTCAAGCTTCTTCTTCTACTCTCGGTGGTACTATTTCTTCCTTCATTGCTCCCCCAAAAACCCACCGTCTCCGCCGTGCTTTCTCCACTGGAATTCGAGCTCAAGGTTAGTTTTTATCCTTTTCTTCTCAAATGTCTCCACTTTTAAGCTCCTATTTCAAATCAATGGTGCCAATCACTTCTTACTTGTTTCGAATTCTAGGTTTTAGCTTATAATCTTATATCTGCTTTGCTGTATTTCTTTTGCCATTTTTCAGCTGAACCAACGGACAAGTCTGTAGAGATAATGAGGAAGTTCAGCGAGCAGTATGCTCGCAAATCCGGAACTTATTTTTGCGTTGATAAGGGAGTCACTTCTGTTGTTATTAAGGTCAATTTCTCTATCCCTTCATATTTCCCTTATTGGATATTTTGAATCGATGGTTCAGCTGATATTTCAGTTTCTTTGTAATTATTAGCCATGGACCGATGGCCGTGGGGTTTAGCTTCTATCAATGCTTCTGTGCCTTATTTCAATATTTTTTGCTAATTGGGTTTTCTGTTTTCAAATGCTTAAATTATCCTAATCATCAATATATCTGCAACAATTTCTTTTATTTTCCTTTTCTATTTCTGAGGTTTACTTCATATGATTGAGCTTATTTTCTCACAAGGATTTATTTTCTTCTGCTTTTTTTATTAAGTGTTTCATCTACTTCATGTTTTTAGTTCAATACACATAGTCTTAATGTAAGCAACCCCTATGGCATTTAAACAGGGATTGGCAGAACACAAAGATTCGTTAGGTGCTCCTCTTTGCCCTTGTAGGTAAATACATTTTATTTGATGCAACTTCTGTTGGGATCATTGAACTTGGTGGCCTGAAATATTAAATACCTTGGTATGATCGTTTGTAATTTTTCTTGGTCTCTAGGCATTATGATGACAAAGCTGCTGAAGCAGCACAAGGCTTTTGGAATTGTCCATGTGTCCCCATGAGAGAAAGGTAAAATATTTTTTCTGTTTCCATACTATTACTTTGGACATGGCTTGGATGCTTTCTGATGAAACAAGGAAAGTCTGGTTTGTTTCTGTGTCCGAGTTCATTCTTGTTTTAGTCTTAGTTGTTTGTTGGCCTAAAGGATCATGTTATTTTGATTTTACTGTAAAAGTTTTGAAATTGCTGAAATTTAGATTCCATGTTTTTATCATTGCATGTATAGTGCTTTTAGTTGTTGTCTCCCCTTTCTGTAAATACTACTAATTTTCGCAATCTTCATCTAAAACTCTTCAATTCCATAAAAGCCTGATCCGAAGTGCTTAGATGTTCCCTGGTGCGTGAACATGTTTTACTCATTGATGCTTAGTTAAGTCTTAACAGTGCCGAAAATTTAATTGCCTAGCATGCAGCTAGCCTGTGACTGGGTGATAGGTTCTATGTAATTTTGTTAATCTTTTGGCTCCAGGTGCAATAACTTGTCAATGGTCATATTTTATCGGTGATTGAAATGATTGAATATGGGAACCTGATGTTGAGGCACCTCTAAGTTTAAGTGAGTAAAATAGTATTTGAAAGCCTTCTTAAAGCCTCTGGGAACTGAGTATATAGAAGATGTTATGATATCATTTTAGTTACTAAGCAAGAGGTATCATGCATCTGGCTTGTCGTGTGGATGTAATGTCTCAGGTATCTTTGCTCACTAAGAAATAATATTACTCAAGTTTGTTATGAGGGGTCCACTCCAGACTACAGTATCAGGATGGGAGTCATGGGACAATTACGATGTGTGGCACACATTCTGATTATATAGTTCACCATATATAGTCAGTTAGAGGATTGAATAACCTCCTTGGACAAAAGAAATTATAGATGATGACTATAGGAATGATTCAGAAGGCAATTTGAAAACAAGGTTCTGTAGTGGTAGTTGTTGATTACTTAGTGTAATTTAATTGTCAAATTAAAGACAAAGGCTGATTCTTTGAATTAGGAGAAGTTACTTTGCACAAACTAAAGCTATTCGATTTATCCTCATCCAGAATTTGCTATAAAGTTGACGATGTTGAATGAATTGATATATCCCAGAATGGTATTCTCGTTAATTTAATTAAGTTGTCCATTTTTTGAGGGGTTTAAACAGAATAGCGCAAACCATCACATTCAGTGATCAGTTTCAGACTCCATTGCAAGTTTATTTATGGGAACTTGCAACATTCTATAAAGTATACACCATTGACCTGGAACGGCATCTCTACAAAAGGTTTAGCTCCTTGAAGCAGTAGGAGATAAAGTAACGAGGGACCGACATTAGATGATTTGGAAGCAAGTTGTGGGAAGAATTTAGCATCTTAGATATTTCCAAAAATTCACAAAATGCATCTAAATTCCTTTGCAGTTAACACTTTACATGTAAGGTTTGGTTGAGTTTTTGAATAGCGGATTATTAGATTTGTCCTTTTTCTCATAAAGAATGCAATCTGTTCGTCAATTGAACAAGTAGCAAGAGTTGTTATTTGCTATTGATTTGGTACGCGTGGTTAGAGGTTCCTCTGACTGGTCAACGGTGAAGATTTTCCCGAACAACGATTTTGAGATAAATTTCGTCTGCTACAGTAATATTAGTGATATGGTATGGTTCCTTCTGGGCAACGGTGACCTTATTTCCATCCAAGCTTGTATAGGGTAAGTATTATTGGGCTTGTGAATACATTTATATCAGGGTTCAGCCAAATTTCCTTCAATATGAAACTGCCATAAAATAAAAGTGGTTTTATCTTGGGGTTGAGCTTTATAGCTGCGAGATAGATTGGGGAATGCAATATTACTATAATTTGGAAAAGTTTTTGAGTTAAGCCAAGTAAGAGCTGAGGATTTTGATGAACTAGTCAATCTTAATCAGTTCCTTAGCACTGATATGATAAGATGATGTTTCAGAATAAGTTGTTGGTCATGCTAGTGACATGCAATCCTTACGATCCATGAAAAAGAAAAGAGTTTTTTTTTATATTCTACAAATAGTATTTACAGAACATTTCTCTTTATCATAGATAAAAGGACTAACATGCTTCTGCTTCATTTCTATTAAGTATAATAACTCTGGCATTTCTATGTTTAGCTGGTACTACTGCTTTATTTCCTCCTAAAATAAGTTATGCCCAAAACTTCCCTATTTCTGCAATATGTCTTCCAGGATTTCTATTTGAACTCCAAATAGTGAAATGTCTATTTGATCACTAATGTAGATTTTATGATTTAGTTTTCTTCAGTCAACAAATTTGACTAGTTAAAGATGGAATTGTATTTATTAAGGCTGTAAGATTGTCTTGGCAGGAAAGAGTGCCACTGCATGCTCTTCCTTACTCCAGAGAATGATTTTGCTGGAAAGGACCAGGTAAATTCTTAATTTCTTATTTAGGCTTCCTGAAAAAATATGTGACAAATCCATGTTATGAATTGTAAATCAAAGCGTATAGACACTTTAGAATCTGATCTAGGAGTTAAATCTGAATGCGGTTGGTGTTCTTGTGACGCAGCAAATCACACTGGAAGAAATCAAGGAAACAACAGCAAATGTATAATAGGTCTTGTTATTTGATTTATTTGTTGAGAAATCACTCCTGTATTTGGCCTAATAATCACCAAAAATTTGTGCTTGTATATTATGCTACTTGCTAATCGGAAAACACGTCAATTTTGTACGTCTTCTCTGACTCCCCATTTCTTAAGATAATGCAGAGTTATGCTCTCTCTGCTACCGAATATATGATCAATTATTCTAATTGGGGTCACTTTTATTTATTACTTTTGCACTGAGGTCTCGTCCGGTGCAAAACTATTGTTGATAGTTTTCGCTGCTTAATGATAAATTTTTGTATTTAAAATAGCGAAATGTAACTGCATTTGTTATTCGTAAACTTCGAAAAACATGATTTGTGGGTTAATCATTTTGAAAAAGGTTTCGTTGAATTTTTTTTTGCAAAATGAAGTTTGTGGTTTCAAAAGTTAATTTATAGAGGATTTACAACTTTTAATTACGTTGTGAAGATGAATATACTTATTTATTTTGAGTTGAAATTTTAAAACTTAGTTAATAAAAATCCGATACATCTTAATAATATATTTTCGAATTTCTTAGAAACACAAATATTTTTTTTTATTTTAAATAAGATAATAAATTTTAAAAATTTATAATAAGATGAGGAATTTTTGGAAATTACTCAAAATTTGATGCATAAATTATATGAATGTTGAATTGATTAAAATACTTCCTACAACGTTAATATTTTTAATGAAAAAATATTGTTTTCCTCTTTTTACTAACTTTTAAAATCACAAGTATCATTTTGTAAAAAAGATCGACAAAAATCATTTTACAAAACGATTTAACCACAATAAATTTTTTTAATAAAATCAAAACATTTGTTTAATCAGTTTCCAAATGCCCGAATGAATTATCAATTATAACTTATGAGTCCGCTCAAGCTCTGTTTCAAAAGGCGGTCGATGCGGCTGCTTAGGCGGATTTTTTTGGATTACCGCCATGATTTTATATAATCGGGCGATGAAGGTAAAAAGTGTTGTCAAAGATCAGAAAAATGTTATCAAAGTCTAGAAAAATGTTGCCAAAACTTAAAAAAGTATCGTCAAAGTCTAGAAAAATGTTAATTCATGAATTTTAATTTTATAAATGTTTATATGTTAGTTAAATTTATTATTTTAATTCATTTATAAATATTTTAAAATACTAATCCGTCTAGTCCCCGCTTAGGTCTCCTATAAATCCACAATTAATCTCCACCAAGACACCTGGAGGCTCTATCTGCCCGACTAGCTTTTAAAGCATTGTATCTCTTGCTTTACATATCTAATATACACTTCCTTGCCTCTACCACTATAGTATATTATGTATTGCTTTACATATATAATTTATACTCCTCGCCCCCTAATAGTATAGTATGGTATGTATTGACAGATTATATTAGCTGTGTTTCTAATTCGATATTCCAATTTCTCGTGTTGTTTCCCCTAGTGTACTAAACTTGAAGCCTGGAAAAATGTTTTATATTTATAATTTTGCGGCATGAGAGCCATGACAAAATCTTTGAGCTTAAAATTACAATTATTTACTAGTACGCTTATTTTTTATAATAAAAACATATTTCACATGAAACAAATGGAGCCTATAAAAATTAGTAATAAACTAACGCATTTTGGAGAAACGTGTTTATTTGATCTTTTTTTATGTAGCTTTACGCCTAGGGCATGTAGTTTTTTTCCCGAAACATGTTAGATGGATTAAAAAGATTAGCAAAAAATAACAAAAAAAAAATTTATTCCATTAAAAAAAATGATGTTACATAAAGTATTTTAATCAATTCAACAATCTTTTAAATTAATCATATTTTTAAAGTTTATATGTTAAGATATGAGTAAGTTACAAAATTAATTTTGTTTCGTTCTTGAGAAAGCACAACCAAAATGGTGATAAGTATACCTTGGTAAACCTTCGTAGAAATAAGATGGAAAACAAACATTTGGAAAAATATACACGTATGAACCATGTTTAAAAAAGAAAGAGAAGTCTTATGAATGAATATGAACCCAAAATGACAAATTCGGCCCAACAAAATTTGACTGTACAAGTTGACCTAACCCAGTGCAAAATTTTGATATGTCGGCTGGTTTTTCAATTCAATCTCATTCTTAATTTTCCTAGCCATTGCTCTCTTTTTGCCTTCTCCTTGGCCCAGTAAACGTATCCAGTGATATTCTTTTCTTTGCTTGTAGTTGTAAATCAACTCTTCAACGGCAGCTTTCTAATTCTCTATTTTCTCTGAAGTCGTTTGTTTACCTTCATCATCAGAATGTCCGGCCCCGAGGTCAGAATCACTTTAGGTCGCTCTGGCCAGGTACTTTTCTCTCCCGCGTTATCATCCTTTCCCTTCCGTGATTTGTATATGTATGGATTTTTTTGTACATCTCTTGTTTGTTAGGCTGCTTGGTAATTGAAAATTTTTCGAAATTGGGGCGAATTCAATGGAATTGGGGGTTATTTCATTTACCAATTGATTCATTCCGTATACATTTTGCGTTATCTGGTTTATCATGTCTGTTACATTACTGAATTTTGCAGGCTATTGCCATTATTTTGCCTGTTTGGATTGTTGATTGATCTAATTCTGAACAGTACTGGAGTACTAATGATTGAAAATTTATCTTATTATTATGAACTTGCTTTTAGGGTTTTGGTTGGTAATGGATCGCAGGTGGTATTTAAGGGTGGAAAACGGTCAAGAGGAGAGGGGCATGGAAGTAATGGTGATAACCTCTTGTTTTCTGCCAATAAAAGGTATGTTTTGAGTGTTTTTATCAAAAGTTATGTATATGTTCTGACTTCTGATTTTTGTTCTGTTCTTGGCAAAGGTTTGTTCAGAGTGTTATATCAACTGTATTGGTTCTGTTTTAAACATCTATATTGCTTGAGGGATCTTGATTCCGAAATCAAAACACACACACACACAAAAGAATGAAAAACAAAAGATGCTTTTGTTCCTATCCTTGTCTATCGGTTTCTCATAATAGTTAGGATGTGGACTTGTGGTGTTCTGAGTTGAGAATTCAATTTTATTATGTTTGTCTCTCACGTAAAGGTTTTTTTAACATTATGTGGATTTTTACAGAAACCGAAAACATGGTGTGAAGTGGAGTTCTTTAAACAAAGTTAACGGTAATGGAACATCTTCTGCATAGTGCATATTCGTTGTAGTTTTTGAGTATCACTTTGTTTGCTGACACTGCTACGTTATAAGGAAGGTTCCCAAATTGACAAAAATGATCTCCGGTTAAAATTGATGCGCAAAAGATTATCTAATGAAAACCAGAATGTTGACGAAAGGGAGACAAAGGACCGAAGCAAGAAGCCATTAAAAACAAGTCAGTCTCGAATGAGCTCTAGGACTTACATGATGCCACATGGGCCTGAAGCCAATGCAAATAAATTTTCGAGGCACGCAATACCTAAAGAAGCTGCTGATGAGTTGCAACAGTTTGATTCATTAGACAAATTTCACTCATATCAGGTGTTGGCAGGATCAAGTTCTAGACACCCCAGTCAAGTTGTAGAAGGTTATAGTAGACTATCACCCCCCAGAAATTATGATGAGATTCAGAGAGGTACGCTCATGAGATCTGCTGATGTGTACAGAGGTAGATATTTTTCGGGTGATGAAACAATCAATGCTTCCAGAATGACGGGCTCACCTCATGTAATAATGAAAGCAGCCTCTCAAACTGGAATCCCAGTAACAAGAGTAGCACCAAGAAGTAGTGGCATGCAATCTGTATCACATATGGTACTTCCAAGTTCCAACTCGAGGGCTTGGTTATCATTTTCGTTGTCATGTAATCACTTTGAAGCACGGATATGGAAAACTGCATATTCATTTCTTTTCTTTTCTTTTTTTTTTACAGGGAGAGGAACCTCAAACTGTCGGTGGGTTCTTGCATTCTCTTGGTTTGGGTAAATATGCTGTCAGTTTTCAGGCAGAAGAAGTAAGCTATCATCTAATTTGGTTTATTCAAGATTTTAAGATAGATATAGACAAAGTATTCTAGGGCCATAAGGGCATTAATTATTCATATGAAATTGCAGAACCTACTTGCAGTTTATAATTGTGCTGATGGTGGAGAGAGAATTTTCATGGACCCCTAGAACCTTAAAAGAGGGTCATATCATTTTCATTTACTGATGTCAACGTTACTAGCTCAATATTTCTTCAATGGGAAACAAGGGTTTCTCGTTTTCCATAGGCTAAGTTGCAAATTTTCAATGAATGCGGAGTGCGTTCCTTATAATAATTACTTGTCTCTGTAGTTCAAAGCTATATACAGTAGACTCCCGTGGTGGCAATCAGGGTTCATCTTGTGTCTTGTTTAGAAAAGCGAATGTTGTGATGATATTCTAGATTCCTTGAAGCAACCTTAAAGTTCATCTAGGATTTGTTCTTTTTCTGACAGCTTGTGCCTTGTGTTGAATATAGGACTTCATGGTTACTTTCTTTTTTTCAGTTTTGGTATTTGGTCATTAATTTCTTTGAGGTAATTTAAGCTTATTTAATATTTTGTGTTATAGATTGACATGACAGTATTGAAGCAGATGGGGGATAAAGACCTCAGAGAAATGGGGATACCAATGGTAATCTTGTTTAACTTATTTCATCTACCCCTATTTTTTTTATCAAACAAATCGTATGAACTCTTTCTTTACCACTTCGCTAAAACTTATGCTACGTCAAAACTGTTAAGTAATTGTTGTTTTCTTCGTTAGCATTCCCTTCCAAATCAAAACATGAATAATCGAAATCGACTTCATTCTTTCACTTGTAACATATACATGACACTGTTTCTAAACAAGTCGTTAGCTATCCAAAACTATTCTGCACTACTTACTAAATGGTGTTGTGCATGACAAATTACGAGCAGATAATGCGAATGATCCTAAATTGGGTCTAAAATGGGAAAACAAGCTCCAATTTTTTTGATTGCTTATATGGTGATTTAGTGACTTTTGTCATCTGATCTAATTAATACCAAAGAACAGCAGTGGAACCTTATTTTATAGGAAGATTATGTTTTGCAATCTAGTGTTATGTTTCATTTACATTTTACAGAGAGGTTAATCAAATGATTTGGCAGGGACCCAGGAAAAAAATTATCCTTGCACTTCTGGCCCGCTTGAAACGTCAACCATTATAAGTGCAGACATCACTGAGCTTTTGTATGTACATGTTGAGATTTATATATTGCAGTGCTCACTTTAAACTGTAACTATGTATCGTGGGAAAATTGTATACGATTTCATGAGTACGTACTGATGAGATGGCTGGCGTGAAATTTGTATATAACTATATATTGTTCTGTTCTTTCTGGGTATTCGGAATTCCTTTTGTGTAGTCTGTAGAGCAATGACATTTATGATTTCTTTTGAGTTATGTGAAGTGCATCTCAAAAAGTAGTCTCTTCAGGCTAAATTACATGATTGTAAAATAAAATGGTGGAAAATTAAGAACACCACAGTGGTGGTATCTTTGTCAATTTTGTTTTTGAGTTAATAATTATAACCTCCCTCGGTTTTGATGGAATATACTAATATCTATTTATGTTTGGAAAAATTACTTATGCATACTTGTGCTTTGTCATTGTCATACTATAATCTCTTTGTATCTTACATTATGTGTTTTTTTATCAAAATTATTAACATAATAAGTATTTGTTGATATATTTTATTTTGTTAGTATTACGATGTCTATAATCATATAAAATATTTTTTGTAATTAATAAGATATTTTATAACTTTCAATATATAATTACACAGGATAATATAACAATAAAAAATCTTTTTAGAGTCATTTTAATTCCTAGCATTTTAAGCTTTGATATATAAGATTAATTTTTGTTCATAAATATATATTATGTTAAGAAATTCAATACAAAAAGGGATAATGCAAAATACAAGGAGGTTATAGTATGATAAAGATAAAACGTGAATTTTACAAATTTCACATTTTAAGTTTTGATTTTTCAAAAAATTTGAATTTAAGTTTTGGTTTTTCAAAATACGTGAATATAAAAATAACCACCGATTTCAGGTATAATATTTATTATACCAGGTATAAAAATTATTTTACCAGGTATAACAGCTATTATACTTGGTATAATAGTCATTATACCAGGTATAATGTTTATTACATTGTTCAAATATGAAATTTAAAATCAAATCTTAAAAATCTCATTATCTTCAATGATTTGAATATTTCTTTGAAATTCTTTGTTATGTTGATTATTATACCTGGTATAATGACTATAAATCTATTCAAATGCGATATTTGAAGCTGATCTTAATACTTTTTTTATTTTTCAATTATTTTTTGATAAAATTAGTTTACATTATACCAGGTATAGTTGCATAATCTGAAAATTGGATTCTAGTGTGAAATATGACACTCGATGTATATAATGACCATATACTATTCAAATACGAAACTTGAAACTTAATCTTAATACTTTCTTTATCTCCAATTACGTGTATACGTTTTTATATTACTCATTGTACTGGTGATAATGGTTATTATACATGGTATAATAGCTATTATACTTGGTATAATAGCTATTATACTAGGTATAATAGCTATATACAATAAGCCATCACCGAAATAGAAGAATTTGAGATCTAAAATTAAAGAAGAAAATAAAGAACAAATTCAGAAAAAAAACCAGAGTGAAACAGCTTCAATCCACAAAATAGAATTGAAAATTGTAGAAAAAACTCAATCACGATCTATGAAAACGAATAACAACAGAATCACGAACAACAACATAACAACAACATCATATTTGAGAAACTTGAAATCATGAGTTCAAACTCCATATGTACCAAAATAACAATCTTCTCCATTGAAAAATGAAAAAACCTCAGCAAACACAAAAACACTGAAAAAAAAGAGATCTAAACACAACTGAAAATGCCAGAAAAGAGAAACAGGGTCTAAACACACAAAATGCAATCTGGAAAAAAAGAATAAAAACGAAAAACAAACTCAATCGCGATCCAAAACAGAAAACTAAATCGCAAATCCAAATCTGAAACTCAAATCGTGATTCAAATAAAAAAACTCAATCGCAATCTAAATCGGAAAACTCAAATCGCAATCTAAAATCCTGACAAAAATAAGAAATAAGATGAAAAAAGAATCAGAAAATAACAAATAAAATACTCACGCAATAAGAACGGACTCGACGATATTAAAATCTGATAAAAAATCGCGATCGAAGTGATGAAGCATAATCAGATGAAAATGCTACAAAAATCGTGATTCGATAAATATCGGATTCGAAGAG
>CATIWQ010500496.1:0-15228 GCA_949673415.1 Euphorbia schlechtendalii
TAAAAAAATTAAATTGTACAATTTAAAAAAAGTACACACCTTCAATTAAACAGATATTAATCTTAATCCTACAAATTGCAAAAAAAATGCAACATTAGCTTAATATTTTACATTTACACTAATAAAATAATAACAATTATAGATTAAAAGAATTACCTTGTAGATGGAGAAGGATTAATTAAGTTTAATGGGTGAAAAAAAATAAAAATGTAAACAAAACTCAAGCAAATGAAATGTGAAATGGGGTGATATGGGGGGGGGGGGGGTTTATATGGGCAAAAAAATGCCCAGCACTTAGCATTTTTTTGACCGATCAAGTGATGGGCAATTTTTTGCCTAGCACTGATGGCGTGGGAATCTCTCCTTCGCTGCAGCTCATTGAAAAAGGGTTTGACAGGCCCGTTTTCAGTGTACAGTACCCGGTCACTGTTCGCATGTGATTTTTTTAATTTAAAATAGTTAAAAACTAGATTGACAGTCCATTTTTCAGTGTAGATGAAAAATGGTCTATCAATCCCGATTTCATAGTGGTTAAAAGTGTGCATTTTACCGACATATTTCTTAATCCAACCTTTTATATTTACAAATTTTTACAACAAGCATTTTTCTGACCCATTTTCCTGCAAAAAGTGCACTTCTGATTAAAAATGACATTGCAATGATGTTTTAGTGGAAATTAAATTTTCTAGAATAAATATTGCAAAACATGTACTGTGTATCTTCTGCTTAAGAAATGCTTTGTAGACATAATGAATTTCAGAGAATGCATTTCAAAGTAGTTTCTGCTAAAGAACCTGTAGCTGCATCTTAGTCGAGAAAATAATGTGCAATAAAACACTTTTATAGAAATTACACTGCAGAATAATTTTAATATGTATTAATATATAAGAAAAAAGATAAACAGAAGTGAAACTTTTTTTTCCTTTTAAAAAATGAAAAAAATAACAATATACATATGTATGTCATTTTGAAAAGCAAAAACGAAAAACAAAATTCTACAAGTCAAATACTGAAAAAGTAAATAGGGACAAAACCACACAGTGTACTACTACCAGCCCTACCAGGCAACATCTACCTACACAAGCTCGATAACGAGATAGAGAGGATCCGATGTAAGTACGAAATTCTGATTGTTTAGAGAGTCAGATCGGTTCTATTAAGGACAAGTCGTATTGATGACCAAGAAAATTCTGGAGAAGAAGCAAGCTATGAAAAAAAAAATTGCAAGTATGCCAGTTGCTCCTGGTTGGTGTTTAATAGAGAATGATTAAGATTTCTCAATAGTGAAATACAAACTGAATAATGCTGTAGGAACTACAAGCAAAGGTAATAAATAATAGACGGATAGTAATGCATATTAAACAGGAGAAATTAAAGCATATACCCTTGAGTTGAAAGACTAGGCCCACATGGAGAGCCCATTATGAACTGAGCAGGACTATGTCAAACAGGCAGTTACAAACAGCTGCCAAAGACTAAGTCAAACAACAAAAATGGTGGAGAGAATTATGGGATTACTAACGATTAGTAGATTATCATGGCCATTACGGCGCCAGTTATGGGGCTAATCAGTATAAAAGGAAGACTCTGCCACACATATAGACATGGCCACGGTCCGTGAACCGCCGGTTGTGGTTCGTAGTTTTCATGAACCTTAACCTAAACTTTATACAGGGTGGAACCACCGGTTCCGGTTTAGGTTTAGATAAGGTTTTGACCCGGTTCAGGTACGGTTCCGGTTCCGGTTCCGGTTCAAACCTTAATATAGGTTAGATATTTAATTTTACACATTTAAATTTTAATTAATGTTAATTTTAAACATTTGGGTTTTGATTCATGTTAACATTATTATATGTTACATGAGAATATATTATCTTAAATATGTAAAAAAACATATATTTCTTGTTATAAATCATTACAAATATCATACTTCACACATTAAGCTACTAATTTATTACTTGTACAATGATACAACTTCATTTAAAAAAGTTTAAACTAATGAAAGCCAGAATTACTACTCGTAATATTTACATTTTTTTGGTATATATATATATATATATATATATATATATATATATATATATATATATATATATATATATATATATATAAAGACATGATCACGGTTCCGGAACTGCCGGTTCTGGTTCCGGTTCGTAATTTTCATGAACCTAAACCTTATATAGGATGGAACCGCCGGTTCCGGTCCGGTCCGGTTTTGACCCGGTTCGGTTTGGTCCGGTCCGGTTTAGGCGGTTCCGGTTTAATTTGGCCATGTCTACACACATAAGAGGGTAATACTAAAATACTTGCTTCAGTTTATATTTCACATTCATCCCCTAGCTAAAAGCCCTAACTTTAGCATTGGAGTGACTAGGCCGGTAAGCCTGGCCTAGTCATCTGACGCTTTATTGTTTTGTAGATTCTTTTTGGTTGTCTTTTCTCATCGTTGAGGACCGTCACATAAGCCTAAACTCAGAAATGCTACCCCCTGGATTTACTCCTCGGTAAAAGCTGGTCGAATAAGGGTCGGTCCCTCACCAAATTAGAACGAATCAGATTTTGACAGATACCCAGGGTAAGGAGATCTTGATCAAGCCCATATCTGAAGATGTAGATCGGTAGTTTGAGTGGCTCCAACAAGAGGGTACAGTGGCAGAAACTGAGTTTTTGACCAACTTGATAAAGCAAAATTTCTATACGATCAGAGAAGTGCAAGAGTCGGCCAATCATATGAATACCTAGATGGTACAAATTTTGATTGGGCATGAACAACTATTGGGTCTAGAGAGAAGATTGTTCTAGTCCAGCTCTTCTTATTCGAGGTCCCATCAAAGCCGATCACATTCGTGGAATGTGTATCGTCGGAGCAGATCACCACCACAACCTTCAATTTGAACTGTAACCCCCGTCAAGTGAGTGAAGAGGCAAAGGGAAAGATCCCGAAACCCGGTTAACTCCCAAATACGAGAGCGGTTGCGGAAAGATCCATCGCCTAGAAATTATGGCAGCTCCCATATGCAGAGGAGAGAACATTCTCTTAATAGGAGATCTGAGGCACAAGATAGATCGAGGGAGGAGAGAATAGCAAGGACACACTGAACGATCTCACCACAGGTGTCAGTTCATTCCATGGGAGACCTCAGAGGCGTGGTAGACAGGGCCCGATCTCGGAATATGATTAACGGAACAAAGAATAATGTTTAACAAACAACCGAAGTTAAGGAGGAGGCTCTAGTTAACAAGGTGTTGAAATAGGTTTGGGTTATGTTCTTGGACGTAGGAATTGACACTACAACCCTAAAGGTCAAGGTTGCCGATTCCCCCTTCTACGCGGAGGTGATGCATGAGCCATTCTCAAAGAAATTTCTCACTACCTTGTACTGTCCAAATACAATAGGGAGGGAGACCCAACCCAACACATAAAGGTTTTTCGGTAGTCACTTTTCATGACCGAGGCTATGGACTTGATGATGTGTAAACTCTTCCTCTCTACATTGATAAGACTGGGCTATTCTAGTTTGAATCCTTAAAACTAGGCTCAATATCGAATTTCAATCAGCTGGCAAAGGAGTTTTATCTCTTTTTCGTGACGTCCATCCCACAAACTCGGTTAGTCTAAGAACTACAGCTCATCAAGTAGGGTAAGTAGGAGCCTCTTGCAGAATACATCGAACGATTCCATAAGACTTTATGAACATCAAAGGATGTAATGTAGATGTAATCGTAGACATTATGGGTCAAAACACAAGGAACACAGATATGAAGAAAGATATGATTACTAAGAGACCGATATAATTAGAGGTATAATGAGCAGGGCAAGGAGATGGATTTCTTATGATGTCATACAGAGGCAGTCAACTCTAGTTGAGAATTAAGTTACGACTCCCTCGGGGATGCATATAGGCCGAAGATGTCTAACTGAGTAGAATACAAACACAATGATTCCTCGAAGGATTAAATACCTTTGAGAGTACTAAGAAGAGAGGTCCCATACTAGATCAAAAGTAAAAGCCAACACATCGATTATTCGTCGAAATTGCGCTAAGCAGGCAAACTTGGTACTTATTGCAATTTTCATAAATCTGAAGGATATGATACAGAGGATTGGAGGCATTTAGCATAGAGATTAATAAGCATGCTGTAGAGGAAAATTAGATCGGTTTTTAGCCAATCCCCATAGAGAGGATGAGAAAGCTCATGAAGCCCCATCTCGTTCGGGGTCATAAATGTGATAGCAGGAGGCAGGCTCTCCAAGGGAAAGATACCGATGACTGAGAATGATAACACTAGGAGGGATATGGGAGTTTATTTTAGCTTTAGTCATCTCCTAAGGCTGGCACCACTCTCGAACGCACTAGTAATAGAAATGGTAATAAACTACTATTTAGTGAAGAGGGTCTAGTTGATACCGGAAGCTTAGTTAACATACTGATAAAGGAAACTTATGACGCACTCTGGACCAACACATGTGAACTACGGTCGGAAAGGCATCCAGTCATCGGATTGGGAGGATAACAAATCCCAGTGGTAGGATCCTTAACCCTTCTGGTCATGATAGGAGATGGCCAACTGATTTGGAAGTCTAGGGCTGAATTTTTGGTGGTAGACATACCGTTTGCATACAAAGTTGCTTTAGGCCAATCGATGATCTGCAACTCGGAGGTAGTTTTTAGGGCTGCGACATCTAGCCCTTCAAATCCCTACTACTCAAGGAATGGCCATGGCTTAGGGTGATCAAAAGGTAGCCCAAGAAAATTACATGGCATTTATCAAGACGGCCAAACCTAAGGAGCCAAAAAATGAGCAAGAGGCCTTATGAGCCAAACCTCATGGATACATAGAAACATTGACCATTAGCCATAGAAAGTAACTATAAGTCAGTTTGAGCGGACGATGTTCAACCTGCGCTGTCGTCGCGAGGCACTGGCCCCTTGAGATGGGGTGTGGGGGTTTTCCCGATAGAAAATAAAAGGTGTTTTTATGTTTAAAAAATGAAACTTGTTTATATAACAAGTTTAATAGAATCGAGATCATAACCTCTATCCTATGGTGCTCAGAGTCACCACCCGGATAAACTCTTCTAGGAAAATTTGGTACAGCTTAGATCCGTTAAGCCTAAGCGATACCATAGTTCAGAGATTCGGATCCGGGATGAGTTACTTACTTTGTCATTATTTGAGTTAACATTATTCCCATTTAGAAACCACACTTATGATATTTCAATTCAATCTAGATGTTTTAGGCTTATGTTTTTTATTATTTAGCGAGCATGCAGAAATCAGTAAATAAAGTGCGAGAAAGTAAACACGTAGGAAAGTACATGCGCCTAATCTGCGAGATTAATTACATATTGGGATGGGGGATTTACAAATTGCCTAAATACAAATATTAAATTTGATAAATGCGATACTCGAAGGAAATTAAACCCTAACATACATCTATCCTAAACTACCTGCATCCACAAAGGTTAGCATAGGTGATATTCCACCCCACAAATATTTACCAAGTGTACCACATATGCTCGATTGGGATTTTGGCAAGACCCGTGTGGTCGAGGTAAAAACAATGGAGATTTCAAAGTTCTTATTCCATGAAAATTGTTCATTTTTATTTTCAACTATGTTGGTCATTTTTATTAGTGAAAATGTCGCATGTTATATTGTTGGGTCGGTTATACGAGAACTTAAGTTCCCTTCATATGGGTGACCTAAAACAACATTTAGAAACATAAATCTAGGTTGAACATGCATAACATATTCATCATTTGGGTTAACAATGGTAACGATGTCATCCATATCGTTGACTTCTCTGTGAAGGGCGATATCGATATGAATGGCCCAAAATGCTTCCATTGCTACTCCAAACTTTAATCAACATATTAATACATTAATAAATCATATATAACTCCTAAATAATTACAATTTAGAGTTTTTTTTACCCCCAATGATGCATTTCCAAACTCAGAAGGGTCTCAATGGGTCGTTCCAGGAATAAACGATTCGAAACGGAGCAAAATGAAGTGAAACTAGATTCTGCCAAAGGCAATGTCATTAAAAACATGAGGCCATGTCATTAAGGAAATTGCAACAATACATTGAATTTCCAAACCTGCAAAAAACACACAAAAAATAGCAGAAAATAGCAAAATGAAAATCTGAAACTTCAAATAATGATAACTTTTGCTATACTTAACCGGTTTAGATGATCTTTATCATTCCAGAAATTTCAAGATGTGCAGAATATGTTTACGTAAACAAGATACTCAAAAATGTTTGAAATCATACTAAAATTCCTGGAAAATAGATTGGTGTGCAAAAAAGGAAATAACCGAAAAGAAAATGAAACTTCAAAAAATGGAAAGCATATAAATGTAAGCACAAACTCTAGGAACTCAGAGGCTTACCCCATAGTCATGAACCCACTCTCTTTAAGGTCCATGAAGTCCTCCAGGAACCTCTCCTTGTTTCTTTTTGGTTGGATTTGGTTGTTGGTTGGTGATTTACTGAAAATCTTTGGACGGGATCTATTCCTTGCCAAAGTAAATGTTTCAGAAGGTTTAGTACCCTTCAAGTGAGTGATAAAGATGTTTTAGACTCTCCATTCGAGTCTACAATTCAAGCATTGCTAAATGATCTCTAAACCTCAAGTTTGCTTAAATGATCTCTACACCTCAAGCTTTGCTTAAAGGATGAACTAAACCTCAAATTTTCTTAAGAGATGAACAAGTGGACCCTTGTGACTCAAGTTTATGTCCTTTCATGAACTTTATCGAATCTTAACCCGAAATCTCAAGTGTTGGTGATCAAAGTTTGGTGTTTTACTCAAGAACACTCAAGAACACATGAAGAAATGCTCCCTAATTCTCTTTAGATCTTTTTCACCCTTTCTTACCAATGTTTGTGATAGAATTCAGTCCCCCTATCTGAAACATTCAGCCCTCTCTTTATGGATCTCTCTTCAATCCAAAGTCAACTCCTTTTTGGCCTTAGGCCATGCTTTTAGCCTTTGCTTTTCAACTTTTTACCAGATCCCATGTGAAGATTTGATATAAAAGGTCTTAGGTAAGATGTGGGGAGTGGTTTTGTAGTGATTATGTCTGAGCATGTGGGTAAAAGTCACCTTTTTGGTTGAAAATTGCAGAGAATGCAATTTTAGTTCTGCTAAAAGTCAATGTCGTTAACAACATTGCGATGTCGTTAACGACATTGTGATGTCGTTAACGATATTAGTAATGTAGTTAACGACATTGTAATGTAGTTAATGACATTGCTTCCTTGCCTTGGGGTTTTTTTTGCTGAAATTGCTTAAAAAGGGTTAAGAATCAAAGAAATAAAGCAAGCTTCCTCCAGATGAATTCAAGACCCTGTAAAAAGTGAAAAACTAGTAAGGGAAAAATAAATTACAGCTTAATCTTTGAACTCACAAGTTGGGAGTGAAATTTTGTTCTCACATGTTGCCCCTCATGGGATCATTACTGATATGAGATCAGTATGGTCCCATGATTGAAAGAGCAGTGGGGTTTAGAGATGATGCTTGATCGTCGTGGTTGGCGCTACTTGGGGTGGTAACTTCACCATGACCAGAAGCTTTTATCTTAGTGCTACGTTGCCAGGGATTGGTATCTCCGTGCCCCTTGCGAATTGCCCATTTGGTAATGATTTCCCCTTGAAGGTTGACCTTTGGTTGTTGCTACCATTAGGGAAAGACCATTAGTCATGCGTTTCCATTCTTCTGGTTGAGAGTCCCATTTATAGATTGTAGAAAGTCCATTGACAATGTGGTTCGCAGAAATTCCGCTAATTGTGAAAAGTCGGGAAAAGATATGAACTGTAGAAAGTTCATTTGACTGTAAAAAGTTAAAAAAGTTGCGAACTGTAGAAAGTTCATTGATTGTAGAAATTTGGAAAAGGTTTGAATTGTAGAAAGTTCATTAACTGTAGAAAGTTAGGAAAGGTATGGACTGTAGAAAGTCCACTAACTGTAGAAAGTTGGAAAAGGTTTGAACTGTAGAAAGCTCATTGACTGTAGAAAGTTAGGAAAGGTGTGGAATGTAGAAAGTTCATTTATTGTAGAAAGTCAAAAAAGGTTTAAACCGTAGAAAGTTCGTTGACTGTACAAAGTCAGGAAAGGTATGGAATGTAGAAAGTCCACTAATTGTAGAAAGTCGAAGAAGGTTTGAACTGTAGAAAATTTCATTGACTGTATAAAGTTAGGAAAGGTGTGGATTGTAGAAAGTCCATTGAGTTTAGAAAGTCGAAAAAGGTTTGAACTGTAGAAAGTTTGTTGACCGTAGAAAGTCCATTGACTATAGAAAGTTGGAAAAGGTTTGAATTATAGAAAATTTGTTGATTGTAGAAAGTCAGGAAAGGTGTGGACTGTAGAAAGTCCATTGACTGTAAAAAGTTTGAAAAGAAATGTGGATTGTAGAAAGTTCGTTGACTGTAAAAAGTTTGAAAAGAGATGTGAATTGTAGAAAGTCCAGGAAGGTATGCAGACTATAGAAAGTCTGCGGTGAATGCCCCTTGTGAGTTAATATCTGGTGGATTGTTACCGTCGGAACTGCTGGGGAAAGATTGAGAGCCGTTTGCTTTATGCCTTTGAAAATACATCGACTGTGGCAAGTCTTCATCGAAATCTGTTGGGGATGATTGACCGTTGCGGTCTGAATTGTATGCCCCTTGTGAGTTGATCGTGGGTTGACTGTGACCCTCGAAACTGCTGGGGAAAAGATGAAAGCTGTGTGCTCCATTCCTTTGATGATATGTCGATTGTAATAAGTCTTCAACCAAATCCGCTAGGGGATGGGTTAATCATCACTGTCTGAATTGTATACCCCCTTGTGAGTTGACTGTGGGTTGACTGTGACCCTCGGAATTGCTGGGGAAAGGATGAAAGTCATGTGCTCCATGCCTTTGATGATATGTTGACTACTGTGAGTCTGACATAGATGCCCATTGTGAGTTGGAGGGGCACTTGCAAGAATGAGGAAATTTATTAGTAGATACTTGTGACATATGTTTTAATTCCTTGATTGAAAATTTTTTCCCCTTCAATCAAGAATTAAAACATGAGGGTTCTGAGAAATTTTTCTTCAGGCTCATGATAAACGTGGAAATTTGAGTTCGAGATTTCCGGGGATGTCCCAATGGGCCGATCCGTTGTTTTGAGAGGCTTTTGTGATGTTGTAATGCTTCTTGAAAGAGGCCTGGGTAGGCTTGAATTTAACGAAAGTTGAAATGGCTTGAGTTGGGCCATTGTCTTTCTCAATTTTGATGATATGCTGCTTCGACATCTTCTTGATACTTGTAGTTTCCTCATGTGGAGGAAGAGTGTTTTTCTCATCCGAATGGCATTGCCTCGGTTTAACATCACCTTCACCTGTAAGTGACATAATGCTTATGCATGTATGAATGACTTTATGCATGAACAACATTTATCATATGATGTATGTTTGTCTATTGCAGATATCGTTGACTTTGGAGCATTGGGCTCAGTCTATAGTAGAAGCTTCATAGCATGAGGAGCCTTTCAGAGGTTTCCAAGTTGATACCCTCTTATACTGGTGTATGTGTGTCCCCAAGATTCATCTCATTGGGCATTCCATGGTTACCTTATTATCGATGGTCGAGTTTTGTAGACATGACTTCTTCAAAGTGATGATGGACATGGGTTCGAGTCAAAGTTTGATTTTGTGGATGAATTAGAGTCGAGTTCAAAGTCTGAATTTGGTTTAAAGAATATTTAGATGAGTCATTGACTTTTTGATGCTCGTTTCCTTCTTTTGTATGGCTTCAGTGATGTTAATGTTGATCCGTAACCATGTTGGTGGTGCTCACTTTGAATGTGATAATGAGAGCTTGGAAGCTTTTGTTGCAACTATCCTCTCGGTCAGGGAAATCCAAAGATATTCGTCTTAATACCTGGAGGAGATAGACGGTTCTTTGTGCCATTTAAAGGATGAGATGATGACTTTGATATTTCTTTAGTTCTAATTTTTGCATAGAACGCTCTTACAGGTTTTCAAGCTATCGAACCTTGTCTTAATTTTTTCCTAGATCTCCCTTTCAAGTTTTCAATCCAGCAGACTCATCTTTTCTTCTTTTTTTCTTTTCTATTTATTATTTTTTTATTGAACCATGATGTGATGGGATGCTTACTTGTGATATTCTACCGTTGGCATGCAAACAACCAAGATAAACATATGCATAAAGATTCAACAAGAATGACAATTCATTGATGAACTTAATAGGGGTATGAATGTTTCAAATGGTTTGACTCCTGCCATTGACTATCCCTTTTAGGTTTTCTAATCAATGTGTTTGCTTTTCTCTCGATGTCCTAAGTTTTGTCTGAGCCACCCTTTTCGGGTTGTCAACCCAGCGGACTATTCTTTTTCTGTTTTGAAAAGATGCCCTAATTTTTGCTTAATGAGCAGAGTATAAATTGACAGGCTAATTACTTTTGTTTTGTACTACTTTTTACTTTATTTAATTTGAGCCTATCTTGGATTCATATCCATGACTTTAGCAACTCCTTCGTTCGAAATTTTTTGATTATTTTATTGGTCACTCTTGCCGCTCTGTTGGCTTGAGGTATACATGATGATGAGTGATGATGCTCGATATTTGCCTTTTCAATTGTTCTTCCTATTGATGATTCCTTGATAGTCATATAGAGAATGAATGATTTTTCGAGGATGGAAGCCTTCAAAATCTATATCAGACATAACTTGATTCCATCGAATGCAAATAAGTGTTGTCTATTGGTACTCCTTCAATTGTATGATGAATGGCCCACTAATGGTAATGAGCCACACGATGAAGTTATTGACACATTGAAATGCTTAACCTCTTCTTTGTGTCTTCGCCGTTGATGTTATGTTGGCCAATCGTATCAGGTGTTTAACTACTTTGGGGAACTTAGCTTCAATTTGCTTTATTACCTTGACTTTTTTGGCCCACTTTTATCTCAATCGTGTCATCTTCTTAATTGTCAGTGGAGATTTTGTGTTTGGCGATCTTTCTGTGAACCTCTGGCATGTCTTCATAGGTTCAGGAAAATGCTATCACGTATTATCTAAGTACTTATGTTATCTCTCATTTTTCATCAAGAGTCAAATCATTTGAAATTATTATAGGGGATTTATTTATACCCAAATTAATTTCATGCGATGATGTGTCATGTATGCTAAAAACATTATGCTCATGTTCACAAGAATGTGTGATGTCATCCGAAAGGATATCAAGCAAGCAAGTAAAGTTCGAAGCATTTGAAGATTCAAAAGCCTCATTGGCAGGGTTTGTTAACATAAAAGAGTTTAAAATACTAACTATTACACTATTAGCATCCTCATCCTCCACATGTAGGGGGTCTTCTTTCCTAATGGTCACCTTTTCGTATTAGTGCTCATTGGTTGGTTCCCCCATGGGTGTGTCTAGGGATTCTATCCACTCAAACTTTTCAACTTTCTCAAAAACCTCATTGTAAGAAGTGAAAGTGTCAATCCCGGGCCTTTGTTGGTAGACTGGCAATGTCCCGGTCAATAGCTTTAAAATCATCTCAGACAACCTAAGCTTATTATTGAGTAGCACTTGGGTGGCCATCCACCTGTTGTAGTAGGGTTTGAACAATTCTTTGAGTCTTTGCTTAACAGCCTCGAGATGTTGTATGGTGGTCTTTATTTTAGAATTGAAGCCATACTGCTTTATTAGGACCTCTGAGAGGTGCTTCCAGTCATAAGCTATTTCCAAAGGCAGGTTGTTATACCATTCATTGGCTGGCCCTTCTAGTGTAACAATAAAGAGCTTAGCCAGCATCTTGTCCCCGATCCTCATAGCTCTCATCATAGTCTGGTAGTTGATCAAATGTGATTGGGGATCTCCTTCTCCCTCATACTTCTCTAATCTTGGCATGATAAAGTTTTTGGGAAGCCATTCATCATCATGTGCTACCGGAGGGATATGGTAGTAGTTTGGCCAGAAGTTCTGGAATTGGGAGGTACATATTGGGGGACTATCTCATTAGTCCCTTGCTGAAAATTAAGCTAAGGAGAAGTGAATGATGTGGATCTTCGGTTAAACTGCCCCTGGGGGACTATGGTGCCCTTAGGAGTGACCATAAAGTTGGGAGCAGACGGTGCCTGGGTCATGACTGGATATTGCAGTGGTCGGACCATGAAGTTCAAGCTTGTGTTGAAGGAGGATGGGGTACCCGGATTCTGAGGAATCGCTGGTTGTGAGGCAAAGTTTTAACGTGGTGGAATGAAACTAGATGAAGGTCTAGCTTTTCTTGCAAATGAAGTTGAGTGATGCCAACCCGGATGGAGCGGACCTGAACCGACCAACTTAGCCCTGATTAAATTGATTCTGGGGCTGAGCAACCCGGAAAGCATTAGCCTTAACCCTAAATAATCATTGCCCCCAGAAGTTTGACCTGTCTGAAATTGACCGAACAGTCTCGGACCTTTACTAAATTGATTCGATGCTTGGGATATCATTGACCTAGTTTGGTCATGGTGGTATTGGGGTTGCAAGGTTCCTGCACCAAATTGGGAAGTAGTGGCAGGATTTCCAACTAGGCAACCTGATGATAGGTGAGTATTAGGAGCAGAGTCTGGCCCCCAGGCCCTAGGATAGCGTGTAGCAATTGGATCCTGGAGATTCCTAATTATCTCAAAATTTGAGAGTCCATCTAAAGTACGATTCTTTGGTTGATGTGGATGAAGGTAGAACTGCAGGGCTTGAGAAAATTGATCATTATAGAGAATGGTGCTCAGAGCGTTGGCCATTTCTAAGCTGGTGTTCAACATGATTTGTTGGATAATTGGTACCTCGTGCCAAATCTGCTCATATCTTCTGTGACCAACTTGAGAATTTATCATCCCGAAACTCTGACCCGAACTAAAGATTGATTTATGATTCAAACCAAAATATGAACTTAAACCCGAACCCAAATCTAAACTGAAGTCTTTGTTGGAATTAGTGTGTGGAATACCCTTTGATGGAAAGTTCTCTAAGCGAACCATGATGGGGGAAATCCAGACGAGGCGGGAAGTCAGCCTCTTCCAAGCCTTAACTGAAGCAAACACAAATGAACAGCTTCATCAGATATGAAATACATGTTTGACATATTTGATGTTGATGTGTGAGATGCATATGACGTGGCTGCATTACAAAAGGTTATTATGCCATGATGCGATAAAATTCATGTTTGCTAATCCACTTGAAACAAACTGGGTTAGTCATTAGTAATAAAGACGTAACTCAAATGATAACAAGACCTGACTTATGTGGTGAGGGCTTGAGGTTACGGTGACATCTATGTTATGTAGAGGGTTGTGTTTGTCAATCTACTTCGAATAAACAGGTCGATTGCCGTAATACCCATGTGGTAGTAGGCTTGGGGTTGAGGTGTGACTCGTGTTTTGCCAATCCATTTGGAATAAAATAGGTTGACTTCTGTAATACCCATGTGGTGGCATGATTTTAAAATGTGACTTATGTTTGCCAATCCATTTGGAACAAACAGGATGATTGCCGTAATACCAGTGTGGTAGTAGGCTGGTTGTTGAGGTGTAATTCGTGTTCTGCCAATCCATTTAGAACAAAATAGGTTGACTTTTGTAATACCCATGTGGTAATAGGCTTGATTTTAAACTATGACTTATGTTTGCCAATCCATTTGGAATAAACAGGTTGATTGCCATAATACCCGTGTGGTAAAAGGCTGGTGATTAAGGTGTAACTCGTGTTTTGCTAATCCATTTGGAACAAAATAGGTTGACTTCCATAATACCCGTGTCGTAACAGGCTTGATTTTAAAGTGTGACTTATGTTTACCAATCCATTTGGAACAAACAGGTTGATTTCCTTAATACCCATGTGGTAAAAGGTTGGGGTTTTTGAGAATTTGCAAATGTGGCTCTTTCTCGTGTTGTGAGGTGGCTTCACTCAGCTTTTGCACAATTATGCGAGTCTGGGTAAATAGTGCATTATACCCTTAGGTGTAAAAATTGACTACTTCGTGACTCTTAGTGTAGTGGGTTTGTTGTCCCGAACGGGATGAGGTTTGGGTACCAAGCGGGCATCGCTATACTCTGGGAATTTGTGATCCTAATCATAGGTACGTTGTCTTAACATATTGCCTAAACCTAGGTGTGTGATATTAGTGTGACCTTAGGTTTGTGGTGGCATGATGATCATATCATACATAAGTGTGTGCATAATCGTGTTTGCACAAGAGATTGTGGTTAGCATGATGCTATATACGATGTATGATAAAAGGGAAGCGATAAACAAATAGCACATAGCATGCGAAACACAACCTCCGACGTTATATCCCCTCGTATAAGAGTTAGGCTTCTAAATCTAAGCTTGAGTCATCTCAATATCATGAGTTATTAAGGAGCGATCCTACAAGAAGATATGCAATTTGTTTTGGTAGACCTAGAGAAAGTATTTATATTTTCCTTATATGAGTTCAGTCATGGGTTGTTAATGTAGAAGGTTCTTGTTGCACTACGATGCACTCCAAACCACTCCCCAAATAGGTGTGAACGAGGGAGGTACGTGTGATATGGCAACAAGTGATCCACCCGCTTAAGTATTTTTGGTCACCAATTGGGTCGTAAATTTTACTTTCGCAAGCTTCTCGGTAACATAGGGCATCCTATTCTTAAAGGCTAAGCCATCTAATGCACATGCTTTTGTTCGAAATACCGTAAGCGTGGATTTAACTCATTTAAAGACTTTTCAATACTCATCCAAAATCTTTTAAACTTTTAAGTTTGAAAAAGATATCCCCAGTAGAGTCGCCACTGTGAGCGGACGATGTTTAACCCGCGCAGACGCCGCGAAGCGCCGGCCCCATGAGATGGGGAGTGGGAGTTTTCCTAGTTGGAAAAAAAGAAGTGGATTTAAGTTAAATGAAAGGAACTTGTTCATGTGACAAGTTTAATAGACTCGAGATCAGAACCTCTAGCCTATGTGCTCAGAGTCACCACCCAGATCAGCTCTTCCTGGAAAATTTAGTACATCTTAGATCCGTTAAGCCTAAGCGATACCATGGATCAGAGATTTGGGTCCGGGATGAGTTACTTACTTCATCGTTATTCTAGTTAACATAATTCCCATTTGGAAACCTCACTAATGATATTTCAATTCAATCTAGATGTTTTTGGCTTATGTTTTTGGTCATTTAGCGCACATGAAGAAAGAGTAAATAAAG
>CATIWQ010500613.1:0-36708 GCA_949673415.1 Euphorbia schlechtendalii
TGACACCCATTTACACTTTACAATCTCCATCATTCATCTTTGGGTAGTTAGATCTCCACCATAAGATGAAAACAAGATGGATGGTGGAGATTACATAGTGTCAATGGGTGTCAAACAACTGGTGTCAATATAAAATTACCGAATTATCATATTCCAGAAAGAAGTTAAGATCAACTTTTGTTTATAAGTTGGTCTACGCTCAGGTATGTTTAGTTTCAGAAAATTATATCCATTTTTTATTTTCAGTTTTTTTTTTCATTTTCCAATTTTTCTAGTTTTTCATTTTCCAAATAGAAAACAGAATAACAGAAAACATGCATGTTTATTTAGTTTTCTAACTTTTTGTTTTTATTTCTTTTAAAAAAATCGTTGATATATTTGAATTTTATCGTTAAAAATATTACAAATGACATGACAATTTTTACAAATTAAATTAGAAACAACAAATATAAATTTTAAACTAATCAATAAAATTAAAAATCTTTTAATTCAATTACAAATTTGAGTTAATTCATGTATAACTTGATATATACTTAAAATTGACAATTTTAGAGTATGAAATTAAATTTTAAAAATTATTTTATTTTCATTTTCATAAGAAATAAGGTGACATTTTTGCCAATTTTGTTATTTGTGGGGTTCAAACCCAAAATCTCACACCTCTTATTCAATGGTGATAGCCACTCCACCAAAGCATAATGATTTCATTTTTAATTATTTTTTATTTAAATTTTAAAAAATTTAAAGCATATTATGTATAATTTTTATTTTTTTTAAAAGCATAATTTTTATTTTTTAATTTTATTAAATAATAAATTTAGACTTTATTAGTTCAAAATCATAAGCGATTAATTAAAAATATATAAATTAGATTTATTAGGTAAAAAATATGCAATAAAAAGTTATGAAGTAAATAGCAAAAATAACAAAATTAATAAAATAAAATGATACAAGTATTTAAGGGGTATCAATTAAGTTTGACAACCTAATCTATTTCCTTCTTTTAACCCTTCTTTCAATTTCAAAAACTAAAAATGTATCAATAAAAAATGTATTTGTTAGTTAGTAACAAGTAATTATACAACTATGTATATTAGTATAAAATAAATTATATTATAAAGTTTTGTATTGGTTAAATAATTTTGTGTTTATTCAGTTTAAAAAATTTCAGAAAACATAAAAAATGCGTTTTCTGTTGCAAGGTATAAAATGGAAAAATCATAAAACTATTTTCTAGTTTTCTAAATTGAAAAATGTTACAACTAAACAGTAGTTTCTATTTTTCAAATTTCCTACAAAAATTTTCCTGGAAATCTGCTCATTTTTCCAAAACTAAACAGGCTGTTAATTTTTGGTCATTATGGCATATTATATTACTTTGATTTCAATGCATTTTTTTCTCCATTAAAATTAAATTATGTTGTTGTTAGACCTAAGAAAATAATGACTTATTTGTTGGTCACACCTTCCAATGTGTAGATCGAAATTTATGGGTTTCAATCCCATAATCTTTAAGAAACAGTTTGATGTTGCTGAATCTTAGTAAGAACGATCTTCAATGCCTAAGTTAGAGAATTTGGTGAGGAAAATAAGTATGAAAATGCAAAATAGGATAACGAGTAAACTTTTGTTTAATTAAATAGAATAGCGATCTTATATGTGAACATGACTTGGATCATATATTCATTTACTAACCATTATTCTTAGAATCTTATTGCCATTGCAAATTTATGAATATCTACTTTTTGTTTATTCGGTAATAAACAACAATAACTGTTCGCCAAGTGTTCTACAACTTTTTGAAAACTAGTATAAAAATATAGTTAAAAAAGTATGAACCCTATTAAAATTATCAACTGAACACCAATATATATTAAGTTTATCCTTTAATCCAAGAAAACGAAAAGAATATGTGAAAGAAATTTTCTTGTATATATTAATAAAATCATATACGTGTTATGGATTAAACAACTATCTAATACTAATAATTATTATTCACCACCAACCATTATTGTTATTTGTGAAGTTAATTTAAAATTAATACTTGGACTTCACTGTAAAAGATTTTTAGATTCACCACTGTTCGAAAATCAAAATATGATCAACTCCCACAAACAATTATTAACAACCACGATAATTATAAAAGTTGGATAAAATTAAGAAGAAACAAGTGTTTTGAGTAAAGATAGAAATGCGGAATCCACAACCATAGATACATCCCCACAACATATAATAAAATAATCATACCACCAACACATAAATTGCATATATAATCCCTGGTATATATCCCAATACTGTCAGCAACAAATCTATCCAGAATTCAACCTGCACCCATCATTTTTCAATTCAACCCATTTAACATAATATCTTTATACCAAAAAATGAAATTGAGAAAAAGGGTTAAGAAATAATTACTCCACATCCATATCGCAAGAACACCCCTACTGGAGGCAACAAGATTGCCAGTATAACCTCTAAGAATGTCTCTGATCCCATTTCCTTTGTTTTGCTTCTTTTCTATATTTGGAACTTATATTTCTTTTCTCTTTCTTTTTTTTTTTTTTGCTGCTAATTTTGGGTTTCTGTAAAATGGCAACAGGGAGGGACACGTGTGATTATGATTTCTACACGTGTAATGTTGGAGCTACATTGTAGTTCTTTGTTTTGACATTTATTTCAAACTGTTTTTTCTTGTACTGATCCACATACTTCTCAACAGTTAACAGTCTATTAGGCTCTTTCAATGATTTCCCATTTTGGGGAATAGTTATTATATTAATATTTTTTTTAATTTTGATTTAATTTAATGTGTTTAATATTTTTTTGATTATTGGGAATAGATTTGATGTAAATAAATTAATATAATAATAATAAAATATTATTACTTTATTGGAATCTGAAATGGGAAATTGAAAATGAGGAAGATTGTTGGAGCAAAAATACTGTAAACCCTGCAAAATGGGATTTGGGGAATGAAAAAGAGAGAAAATGGTTGGAGTTGCCCTTATGAAATTGGAGTTACTCCCTACATTTTGGTCATCTTGTTCCACCATCTAGATGTGCATGACACTTTGGTCATTTTATTCCCTCTATGACTTTTTCTGCTTCCAATGTATTTTTCGTTCAATTATTCTCATGCTACCAGTATTAATGTTAACGACTTTCAAGATTAAAATGTTAATTGCATTGTCATCAAAGGATAAGTTAGCAAAATATCATTCTGTTGTTAAATTTATTAAAACCCGTGAATCAATTAAAGTGTCGTATATATCTGTATATATCTAGATGAAGGGAGTAATTTATAATGAATTCATTTCGGACCAAACAAAGCTGACTTGAATTATCTTGACTACAAATATCAAACCTGGGATTGCTAGATAATGACAGTATATTTTGAATCAAATTGAGCCAACTTCAATAAACAATTAACCAATTTCTCCAAGCAATCAAACACAACGAGTGAAATAACAAGTAATGAAACAAACCAAATGAGTCATTAGAGCCCAAAGTCTGTAACTTGAACAAAAAATGTGCAAAAGTGTCTGTTTCCTCAAACAGTTGCTGCAAAATGAGCTTGTAATAATAAGATTGGAAGCCAAAACTATAACATTGGAAGCCAAAACTGACACAAAAGTAAAAAGCCATAAAGGTGGGAAAATCAGGGCTGATAAACCTCTGGAAGCTGAAGACCAACACTTGCAGCAGATTTGCCAAGTGTTCTTTTCATTTCTTCTGATCTATCCACTGCTATGTTGTATGAAAACAACAGCTCCTGCACACATTCACCATTTCAAAATTTGTAAATTCTATTTTAACAATGATTTCACTAACAGGATAGTCATAGCAAGAAGTGAACAATTCAATCACAGGTTATTTAAAGCAGAGTCAAGATCTAGCGAAGAACAACAAGTCCTTTCAACTGAAGCACATGTGTGATTTCATTGGTTCGAGAGATTTTTATGATCAGTAATCTTATTTGAAGAATACATAATAACTGAATATAAAACTTTAAGATAACAACTTGTAACAATGATAGAGATCACAAAAATTTCATCAAGTAGGAATTCTCTTTTAAGATATAATGCAAAAACAAATTGCAGGGAGGAAGGAGTACCTTATGATGGTGCACACTATTAAGAAGAAATGTATAATTGCGAGCGAGCTTGATTTTCTGTTGAATGGATGAGTGATTAGAAAGATGGGTGTTATTTCGAAAATCTAGCATAACAAATTCTCTGAAATGCTTTTTGTAGTCTTCTTGCCCAATGTGTTTCTTGATGGCTTTGAGAAGTTGTCGATACACCGTAATAACCTCTGCACTCATTGTCGAAACCTACAACAAATTTGTACAATTCCTGCATCATAGCCACATATTCAACCTCAGTACCTCACATAGGAAAAAAAAACTCTCCTTTTGCAACTGAACTGAAAAAGATACTATCCAAACGGTTCCCTTGTAGATGGATGCATATATCAGAAAGATCATTTATTCTTGAAATTTTTAATCTGTTTGAAGTTGATCAACACTCTTTATGCGGCCTTTCTCCCAACTAAGGTTTATGTACACAAAGAATTAAACTCGAAATCTACTCCAAGCAACTACAGGCATTTATAAGCAAGCCATTATTTGGTGTAGATTCTTGAAATATTTAAGATGGAAATATATATAAAAAAAGCAGCAGTTTCAATCTATATACAACTTCTCATAGATGAAGATCAACAACATATTTGCTTTGCTATCTACCAAACAAGAAAATGAGATAATTTTCATTCAAACTATTCCAATTCATTCTCATTATCAGAAAGAGCTTCAAACGACCTTATGACTAATCAAATTTCCATCAAGTACAAAGTAATCAAAATTTGATTGAAATAAATGTCTGCATTACTTGTGAATTCAGGACTACAAAACAGATAAAATTGGCAATTTGCTTTCAAAAGAAGATTGCCATCAAGCCGGAGCAGTCAAATTGAGTTCATTTCTCGTAATTCGACTCAAGTTTGATGTAATTCGAAGCATATACGAATTCAATTCTGAAAAACAAACGAAAAACAGTGCCTTGTTTGGTGGCTACCTGTAGAGATACGAAGAAGAAGAAGACCTGCTGAGCGAAGGAGAACTTTTCCCACGTTGGTTTTGAATCTGTGACCTATTCGCCATTTTCCCCAATTTTCATGCTCTTCAGTCTTCCCAAAGAGATAAAAGTTGGTTTGGGCTCTTACAAAAATAGCACACTCAAAAGCCCATCTCAGAATTCTATACGACGACGTATAAGTCTCCCTGATTTCTTTTCACATTACTCAGCTAGTTTGAGCTCATTTGGATCTCCTTGTTTATTATTTTTTTTTTCTGAAGAAGAAGAAAACAGACATGTCCCGAGAGAGAAACAGGAGAGCAAATCTACCTCCCGTCCAAGAGGTACAGCAATCGCTTGTTTCTTCATCGTCTCTTTGTTTTCTCTTCCCGATGTCTAGTAGTTTTATTGGCTGTTTAACTTTCCTCTATTGTGATCCGAGTTCCGAAATTTCAATTGTCAAACGGAGCTTATTGTACTTTCCAATGAAATTAGAGATTGAATAATCTTTGTTTGCCGAAATTGTTTGTGATCTTCGGTGATTTTATTGACGTTCAGGGCTGGACGTTAAGGAGAAACACAATTATTGGAACCTTTTGGGATGTATTGTTTTCATACATTGTTTTTCTTTCGTCTCTTGCTTCATAGCTGATATAGCTTCCATTTTCTAAGTTTGTTTGGATCTATAAAGCTATACAGTTAAAATGTGCCAGGAAATCGTTTATATTCTTGCTTTTAATTGCAGAATATTGAGAAGTTGGAGAATGTGATAAATGAAGGCAATTACTATGGAGCACAGCAGATGTACAAGTCTATTAGTGCACGGTATTAACCTGATTATGTTATTTGAATTTGTTTCAAGACCTTTATTTAGCTTGGCATTCAATTAATGCATGAAATTCGTTTTAACTTTTGTAGATACTCTTCTGCTCAGAGATTCTCCGAAGCTTTGGATTTGCTTCATTCTGGTGCATGCCTCCAACTGAAAATTGGCCAGGTAATTCTTACTACTCCAGTCTTCCAAGCATATAAATTCTTTATATCTTTGTTAATATAGATCAACAAGGCAGAGAGAGAAATTTGGTCTGTTTATTGTTGCATTGGCTCTAAGCTGGCGTATTTGATTTTTAGGTTTTAAGTCAATAAGGTCATTGTGTTGTATCATTAAACTTTGATGATGAAGAGTGCATTCGAAATTGAATCACAGATAAAATAGGCTATGTTGTGAAAGGTCAAGCACATCAATAGGGAAGGTGACTACCAATATAACCATACCAGTCATTCGGGGAAAATTAAGTTTGTCGCTACCCAAAAACTCATTCTGTATCAAATTGAATAGTTCTAGAATATTCACATCACTCATTAATCCATGCACGAGTATACAAACAAATAATTATCACATTATGGTTTGACATGCAATCGAGCATAGTGTATGAATTATGAAGTTCATCCTTGTAGAATAATGTTTCTCAAATGAAAGACTAGCAAAGTATGTTCCTCATGGCACCAATTATTCTTTTTGAAATCATTAATCTTTTATGCTGCTCCTAGTTATTAATCGAGCATTACATGTTAAATGACAGATTTTTCATTGTGCATAAAGAATGCATTAATGGACAGTCAAACATTCTTTTGTTCTTTGAACCAATTTGAAGTTTAAAAATGGAAAGTTTATCAGGTTATCTGTGGGTCAGAGCTCGCTGTTTTGTTCGTGGAGACTCTGGTTAAGGGAAAAGTTCCATACAATGATCACACCCTTGGTCAGTGCATTCCTTTGTTTTCTTTGCTTGTTTATCCAACAAATTGATTAATAATATCATAAAAAGTATGTGTTTTGTGTTTTGTGTTTTCTAGTTCTTGTCTACCATTCCCTTACATGAATGGCTTCAGACCATTTGATATTTCCTTCATCTATTTTCATGCTTCTGACAAAGTCTCTCTCTTAGATCGTGTCAGAAAAATCTATGAGTTGTTTCCTCGGGTTCCTCTGCCTCAACACTTGGGGGAGGATGATGATGTGCAGCAACTTACAGAAGCCCTTGGGGCTGCAAAAACACGTGTGGAGTCCTGCTCCTCTTTTCTTAAAGCTGCAATTAGGTAAGGTAGTTATTTGTGCCTAGATGACATTTCGATGAGACATTTTGAGGCAGTCCTTATCCTCATCTTTTTTATAGTTACTTGAATAGTATACCCTCTTGTAGGCTGTGTGGGCGTGCTTTAATAGAATATATGAAACCATTGTTGCACTTTATCTACAACTTCTGTTTTCAGGCGCCTTAATGTTTTATTATAGTATGAATGTGTAAAATTTTTGACATCATGTGTAAAGGCTCTGTAAGTCTGTTTTGGATTGGTTATTGTCTTCATTTTCCAGGGCTGTTTTGTTCTTTTAATGCTGACTATTGCATATTGGACTGTTTTATTTTCTCCTCGTTTTGTGATTTATAACCCGAATGCCACTCAAGGTTCGTTTATCTATAAAAAATGAGTTTATAAGGGAATCAAAAAATTTAAAACGGGACTATGTAGGTTGGCTTGGAGAAAAGTCTGAAAGAAAACACTGTTTGAGAAGAAGTGAGGGAAATAAGAGTGGAATAATGAGGATATGAGTGCATTCACATGGATATCTTGTGGAATGCTCTGCATTTGAATGTTGGGTTGATATTCTTTTGTTTTCTATTTTAGGTGGTCTGCCGAGTTTGGAGATCGTAAGAGTGGAGCGCCAAAATTACACTCTATGCTAGCAGAATATATATTTTCTGAATCTCCTGAGTTGGTATGTTTGACATCAGCATGTAACTGCTTGGGTTGTTTCTGCTTCTTCCTTAATGTCTCCGGCCATGGTTTTTGGAAATTTATATTTTGCCAAGTTCTCTTTAGATGCAATATGTATATTATCTGTCAATTTAGGTTTTCTTTCAAATATAGTCATAGCAGCGTATAATGTTCTTTGCAGGATATGACAAGAGTATCATATCATTTCATTAGAAGTGATGATCCAGAGAAGTTTGCATCTACTTTAGTCAATTTTATGGGAAAGGTTAGTAATTTGAGTTCAATAATGAAGATGACTAGCTTTAGCTAACCAAGAATTCATTTACATTGAATATGTTATATGGCAGCATATAAAGTGTTACAGACGATGATAATATGCTAATACTGAAGTTTTATTTCTATCATTCTTTTGCATAGCATTCTATTGTTTACCCCTTTTAACCAAAGTGCATTTTTTACTTATCTGGAATTAAGAGTTGAACATTTAACATCACCGATATTCTCTCTCAGTTTGATTTGAAATTTTGATTTTATTCTTACAAAATATCATTTTACTGTCCTTTTAGCTTTTGTTGAAACAATGGTTATGGTGATAATAATATCAAAGTTTAATGTGCCAGTTTACGCTTGGTAATTGCTTCCTTTGGATTTTGTTTAAAAGGCTCAATCTTTTGCTTCTCAACTATGCAGTGTTATCCCGGTGAAGATGATCTGGCAATTGCACGGGCAATTCTGATGTAAGGATAATTAGAAACTGGGACTTTCTGTCATTACATGCAGCATTAGTGATTTTATTATGCATTTACTTTATAGAAGTGATAATTTACAAGTTTAACTATCCTCTTTTCGTAGGTTTTTGGCCATGGGTAACCTGAAAGATGCTAATTGTCTGATGGATGAGATAAAGAGACAGGTTGAATCTGCAAATCTTGAGCTTCCCATGTCAGATTTGGTCCAATTCATTATTTTTCTCTTACCAACGTAAGTTAATTTCTATTTATGTTTTTCTTGTTATGTAAGTGCACTTTTCTTACTACTGTAAAAAATTAAAATTGAGATCACTTTTTTTGGGTTTTTGAATAAATTGTGCCTATTTTCAAAGTATGTGCACTTTCTCCTTTAAAAGTTTTACCCTCCATCTTCTGTTGCCTTTTTTGTTTGTTGACTGTTTCTTACTTTCAGATGACAGTCACCTTTAGAAAGAATTAATATAGTGCATCATATAATCTTTTCCTTGGATAAGTAGACAGTTGATTGTTACATTTGTCATTTTCTTCGATTATATGTAGAGTAGCATTTCGTTATATCTTATCATTGATTCTTGTCTTTTCAGGTTGGAGAGAGATGCGTTGCCCCTATTTAATATGTTAAAAGTGAATTACAAGTCGAGCATCGACAGGGAACCTGTATTTAGTGAGGTTAGTGTGTATATATATATATATATGTATGTCTGTATGTATGTATGTATGTTTATGTATGTATGTATGTATGTATTTATGTACATACATATATACATACATACATAAATACATATATACATACATACATACATACATATATATATATATATATCTTATTGATGATGCTTAAATTCTGACATGATCACATGATTTCAGTTGCTAGATGAGATTGCCGAGAAATTTTTCGGAGTGCAACGTAAAAATCCCCTACAAGGAATGTTTGGAGATATTTTCAAGGTGATATCTCTCTCTTCACAGTAAAAAAATTTGGAATTTTATATATAATCCTTAAATTTGGGTGCAATGAAGGTCAGTATTTGAAAAGTCCAATAAGAAAATACATCAAAATGCATTTTGTGCAAAAACAATAGTTTGGCCCCTTGTGCTTTGTCTGAAAATTTTCAAATGAGCCCCTCATCTACTCTGATTTAGACATAAGTTAAGATTTTACATGTGAAGGAAATAAGACCAATATGGTTATACAACTGAGTGACAAAATGAAATGTGAAATTCAATTTCAGGTCCTAAATTTGTATTTTCCTTACTCTTGATATTGTTTAATCATTTGCTAAATTATCTGATTTTAAGAGTTCAAGGGCTAACTAAGTTTAAAGAGCATAAATGGATGAAACATTGGCTTGGAAAAGAAGAAATGGAATTAGGCACACTGCATTACTTTGTAAAAGAAGAAAATTCTAACTCTTGGAATGTTTTGCAGATGATGTGATGACAACGATTCTGGCAAGCATAAATTATCCCGCGGCATTTTGATGCTTTGATGTTATTTTTAAGTGCGTATAATTTCTTTTTGAACCTTTTCTGATAATTGTAGTTATCATTTTTGTGAACCTCAGAAATTTCTTGTGATTCAATAAACACTTATCTTCCTCTACGTTGATTTCCTTCTGTTTTCTGTTAATTGTTCAGAAACATATTACTGAGAAAAAGAATCCAATTTCTATTATGCATTGTTTGAATTTTTTTCGTAGATTAAATTATGGATGTAAACCAAGCATTTGGCTATGACTTTTATATTCTGATTCAAGTCAAATTGATCAGATCACCTTCATATAGTTTAGGTACATTCACACATCAATTATATTTTCGTTTAGGTACATTAACACATCAATTATATTTTCATTTTATTTATTACCAATTGTTGATTACAGGAACAGAAACAGCTCAGACTAAGCTGTTTTTCCACATAAAATAGAGTGATCTTTCTTTCCTATAACTTTATAGTTATGATAAAATATATTGAACTAATACGAAGAATAATAATTTCGGATGATCAATGTAAAGAAAATAATAAGATTTCTGAAGAAAAAGGTTTCGATAAGATCCGTTCTCCTTTTTTGAAGATTTACTGTATCAGAATTTATGGGTTTTGTCATAACTTTTTTTTCTATTCAATGTAATTGCTCTCCAATTGTATGAAGACTGAGATTTGTAAAGTTATATTGCTTTATTGAAGAACTATTTCCGAAAAGACGTTGAGAGCTTTATTATAGCTTGTCAGTACATTACCATCATTTCTATTCCAAAAGGAAAAGCGGAGTCGGGAGAAGAATATTCTTCAAGGGGAAGATAAGGTTGGAAGAGTTCTTTCACTTTCAAATGAAGATTTTATGGTATTATATAAAGATTCGCAGGATTCAGAAGACGATCTGACATGAAATATGTCACCAGAACAAATGGCATCTTATTCTTAACAATAGGATAAGATTTTCGTTTATATAAGCAACCTCCTATTATTGTCTTCTACCAAATAACTTTTGAGCTTAAAATTATACATTTATTCTCTCTTACAAATGTAAACATTACTTATCCTCCCTTGTAAAATAAGAGTATAATTTATGTGTAGCTTGAAGTGTGGCTTGGATTTACTATCTATTTCGTACTTTTTATAAGTTTTACTTTGTTTTAGTATTAATTTAAATATTGTATAATAATAATAATAATAATAATAATAATAATAATAATAATAATATTGTGTTTACAATATTATTTTGATTAATTATCTTAATAATTAGATCTTGTGTGGATTTGGTATTAGAGCTATTTTCGGTAGAAGTATTATACCAGATTGATAATATTTTAATTTGTCTAAATTTTAGTAAAACTCAAGTCACGTTTTGAACAATAAGAATTTTTTCGATCTTTTAATTCGTCACTAAGATTAAGTGCTATAATTTGTTGTTTTAACTCAGCATTTGTTAGCATAATACCCTACTTTTCCACACTTATAACAGAAGGTTACTTTAATTTGTTTTTACTTTCATTTTCCTGTTTTTTTGCTTATAAGCTTCTTTTTGTTGTTATTATTATTTTTTTAATATTATATAAAGCCTTTCATTTTGTTTATTTTGAATTTGATTTCTTTTTTCGAATATGAAATATTGCAATAAGGATGAATATCCTATTTATTCATAGTAATTTCCTAGAACCTTTTCCCCGTTATTCTATCCTTTTAAATTTGTGAATGGAATTTAAATTTATTACATAAAATCATTCCTTCCGAAATAATTTCAAAAGAAATTTCTCTATGACTTAGGATAAGGTATTACATTATCATATTTAGATTTTAAACACTCTTTTACCTTTTCTGCAAATAATTTCTGCAAATAAGAAAGGTAATCTGGAAATGAACTTTTCTTTCCAGAAATCTCGATTATTATCATCTCTAGTATAAACAACACTTCGTAAAACATCTTTATACCATTTGAATTCCAAAAGATCTCTGCATCTTAAATTCATTAATAGTTTAGATGTTTGTTCTACAAACACCGAAGTAGACCCTAAAAATGTAAAATACGGGTGTAGGCTAAAGCATAACATCATTAGAAGAATGTTGTTCTCCTTCGACCTTAATTGCATTTAAAATTTGCATTGTAGCCTCATTATTTAAATGAAAATCTCACCAACTTTTAAGTTGGCCACTAAAGCCAGCAATTATTGCCTGAGCCATAGTTTTATCAGAACTTCCATGAATACTACTAGCAATGGCATACATAAGCATATTATATATGACACCTTTTATTTGATATTCAGATAAACCATTTATGTTCTATTCTTCTATTGATTTCCCATCATAAGAAGTCATTGTAGGTTTAAATTCTTCAATCAGGGATTTATTGGTAAAGGCCTTGGGTAGTATAGTTAATCTGTATTTTCTTTTGTATGATAAATTTTATTAATCTGGCTCTCAATTTTTATATCCTGAAATAAAGATTCCAGCTGTTCAATTTCACTATCATCATTTGTTTTTTCTTCATATGATATTTCCACTTTCATTCATTTCTTCTTTAGTAAGGGGTGCAATCTGCTTCTACATTCTATCCATTTGCATCTCAGCAATTCGTTTTGTTAATTCTTCTATAATCTCTGAATGATCATTTTCTTGAAATTTAATATACAAACTCTGAAGCTGAGAAAGTTAACGATTATGTCTCTGAAAATGAGTCTAATTCCGATTCCAATATAAGCTATAATGGAAATTGTGATTTTTTAGAAGTCTTTATGCTCATTAAATAACTTATCAGTTTTAACAAAAGAAGAAATAAGATTTTGGATATTATTGAACAAATTAAAGATTCAATGGAAAAAAAGAGATCATTTAGAATCTTATTAAAGTAATTCAAAGAAAGAGATAAAGAAGCTGGTATTTTGAAAACATTAAAAATGGAAAAGAGATTAGAAGGGAAAGGTTCTCCTTATGATATGAAAGAAATTGTAGGAAGGTTTAAAATCTTAAAACATAAAGAACGTATAATTAACAATCTTAAAGCATATCTAAACAAATTGAAAACAAGAATTTAAAACTCTTAAAGAAAGAGTTTCAATTTTGGAAGTAGATATAATTCCGATTTAGAAACTAGTTCAGAAGAAAATAAAAGAAGTCCGCAATATATTGACATGAACTGACAAATTTACATATTCCATTAATGATACAACAGTAGAGCCAGTTACTCCTCTATTGAAAACACAACCTGGTTATTCTTCTTGAAGTCATGTGTTGTGTGGTCCGCTACCTACAAAACAATAACTTACGAATGTCAAATTTCTAATTTTCGTAAAGCTACATTCTAGATTTTACTTCAATTTTATTAGACTCTTATGTCAGGATTGATAAAGTATGTGCAATTCAAGTTAATTTGATTAGCTTTGTTGATGTTTATGCATAATATAAAAAGAGCATACCAGTAAATCTAAGAAAAGCCACTATTATCGAGTCAAAATACTTATTGAGCCTCCTAAAATTGGCAGATTTTGCCTATTGCTCCCCTAAACTTGACAAAGTGAACCTCCAAACCCCTCAACTTGGAATAAATGAACCTTCAAGCCCCCTTTTAATCATATAAATGTTAGTTAGTTCATGAAAATGAAGAGAGCATATGAATTATATATCCATAACTGTATATTTGATTAAAGGCAATACATCAATTCCCCCTCAACATGGCTTCGATAGCCGGATGCCACCTCGAACTTATAAAAGATCCAGTTAACTCCCTCAACTTGCAAAAAATGAACCACTTTGCCCCTTTATGCTGATGTGGCGGACGACGTGACAAGTTAGAAAAGTCAAGCAAGTGAGTAATGTTAAAAGAATATACTTTCTTTTATAATTTCAAAATCCATTTTCTTTTTTTCATCCCTTTCTCCTCCTTGTCTTCTCCGGACAAACTATCCTCATCGGCGTACTCATTGTCGGCGGCCTAATCTCCATGACTTCTCATCTTCTTCGTTTAAAGGGTCCCGGCATCTTTTACGCCTTTTCAACTCAACCGAACTCCGTATTCTTGATTTATCGAACAATTTGTTGGCCAGAGAGACATCAGAGACAATAAGCTAGTTTTGTATTGGGTTTTAATCTATTCAAATTATCCGGCCAATTCGTACTTGGTTTCAATCTATTCAAATTAGCCGGCCAAATCCTGGCGAAATCAGTACGTTTCGAGCTGTTCAGATTAGCAAACTTCTTTGGTCCAATTCCTACTGGGTTTTGCCTACAATTTCAATTTATGGCAAGAGTTTGATTTCAATTTCATTATCCTTCTTTCATTTTATCATACCCTGCAATTTTATTTCAAAGTTAATTTGATTAATTCATGTTCTGATTTACAAAAATTGAAGAATTGAGGAATTAGGAAATTGAGGATGCTCTTGGGTCCAAGGTAATTGAGGAATTCAAATGCATAATTTGAATTTGTTGCTTGAATTTGGATATTATAGGGAAGACGGTATTTTTGAAAAAAAAAGTAAAAGAGATTTGATTTAAATTTGTCCAAGGAGTTTTTTTGAAACATTTACAACTTATGCCACATGTCATTTTTTTATTCGGTTGATTTTTCAAATCTTGCCACATGGCGGCGAGTGTAGTACACTCTCTCAAGTGAGAGTGGTACAGGTGTGATGAAGGGGCTAACTGGTTCGTTTTTACCAAGTTGAGGGGGGTTAACTGAACCTTTTGTAAGTTCGGGGAGGCATTCGGCTATTGAAGCCAAGTTGAGGGGGATAATGATGCATTTGGCCTTGATTAAACTTATGTGTTAATTGAAAGAGGCTCTAAGGTTCATTTATACCAAGTTGAGGGGGTTCGAAGTTTCACTTGTGCCATGTTGAGGGGGCTCAGAGGTTCATTGGAAGTTCAGGGGACATTAGGCAAATAAGGCCGAGTTTAGGGGTTTAACATGTATTTTGCCTATTATTTAACAAAAGGTTTGCAAACGGGGGTTATCAATTCAGGACAAAGGCAGTTGCAGTACTTATTACAACTCATTTTCCTGGGGTTGTAACATGGAGGTGAAACCATGTCATAACAGGGAATAATGTTTTTAAGATCTACAGGAGTGGGTTCACTTGAATACCCAAAGCCACATTAATGGCAATAAAACATTCAGTATATCAATATCGGTATACCGCCCTACCCCTAACATTGAAAATTAAAAATTTGTCCATATTTTTTTGCTCTATGCGAAGAAACAGCACCCCATTTGGCACGCTTTCATCGCTACTGCCCAAACATTATCCAACTCTCATTCTACATCCTCTTCTTATATAAAATTGTACACTAAAAAGATAAGAGCAACAAATGAATGACTTGGACATTGTAGCATTGTATGGGAAATGTTATTCACATGAGGTTGACATTCTAGTCTAGTTCCTTTAATGGCTACTAAATTAGTCACACAAAGCAGATGATCAATTCAGTAAACCAGAGCATACGGTAAGATAGAGAAGAAGAAGAAGAAGAAGCTCACATTGGTGTTGCTGAGTTCCAAATTGTAGAAATCCATTGAATCTGCCGTAAACAGAGGACCAGCATGCCAAGTTCCTCTATCCAGTTTAACAAATTTAGGCCCTGAGATTTTGAAAACCTTTACTTCATCCACACATGGAGGCACATACAGATGCCCGCACTTTGACCCTACTATCTTATCATCTCCTTCTTCCTTCTCTTCTGAATCCACAATCGACGCCTTTGCTAAACCTAGATACCAACCTCCACCTCCTATGGCTCCCAGGCACTGCGTCACGCTGGCGTGATGAGTTATCGTCGAGAATTTTAGCGGCCGTTCTTCAAGGTGCATGATATAAAACCTGAAGTGATTACAACCGTTAATCATGAAACACGGTTCGCTAACTACTGGAATTCGGAATTGAAACTGTTGATTGAAAATTGAAGAAGAGAGGAATGGAGATCGAACCTTGGAATTCCTTGGCTAAGATCTAATTGAGCATCCTGAGGACCGAATTCATCACCATCTGCTGATGGTTCTATAACTTGACCGTAGTCTTTGAAACTTTTCGGCGTTGCTTCGGTCGGTTTGAGTTTAATTATCGCCGGCGGCGATTTTGGTTCCGTTAATATATCCATCTCCCCACGCAGAGAACGAACGAATTAGAATTGTCCACTTCACTGGTAAGCTCCGCTTTTTGCTGGAGATGCGATAGGATATAAACGACATGTCGTGTCAAAACTATCGTGTCGTTTTGTAGATAAGTTGCTGTATGTCGTTCTCGGCCCAATAATACGACATCGTTGCCATCGGCTTCAACAATCTAAACCTTGTCGCTGTGAATCTTCTAATTCCGCAACCATGGAAGAACATTCAGAAAAACCTCCAGAGGTTTTAGAAACCGTAACAAGGATCCTAATTTCACAAGAATCTCCATTAGAATCACTAAAACCCTACATACCTGACCTCTCCTCTAACCCTAATCTCCTAATATCTCTTCTCTCGTCCAGAGCCCTACTTCATCGTCCTACAATTCTTCTTTCTTTCTTTAAATGGGCTCAAACTCATCTCCCTCCTTCCATCTCTCACTCTCCTCTTCCTCTCCTTTCCTTCCTCCGTCCTATTCTATTGCATCAGCAATTCTCATGTGCCAAATCCCTAGTTTTATCCTTCATCGCTTCCGACAAGGCCAATTCCCTTCACAACCTAATTCTCCATCCTCCGGCGATTGTCCAGCACCGGCGCACTTTGAAGTTCCTCCTTGACACCTCAATTGGGGCTTACGTTGAATCCGGTTTGCCACACCATGCTGCGCAGATTTTTAGCAAGATGAAGAGGTTACATCTCAAGCCTAATGTGATTACTTGTAACACTCTTCTTAATGCTTTGGTTCGATACCCTTCTACGCATTCTATCTACTTGTCTAAAGCAATCTTTAGCGATATTCTGAAGCTTGGTGTTGAGGTTAATACCAATACTTTTAATATCTTGATCTATGGATGCTGTGTGGAGAATAAATTGGAGGAGGCCGTTGCAGTGATAGTTAAAATGACGGAATTCGGTTGTTTTCCTGATAACATTACTTACAATACCGTTTTAGATTTTATGTGTAAGAAAGGGAAGTTAAATGAGGCTAGAAATTTGTTGTTGGATATGAAAAGTAAAGGCTTGGTGCCAAATAGGTATACTTATAATATATTGGTTTCTGGGTATTGCAAATTGGGGTGGCTGAAGGAGGCAACCCAGATAATTGAGTTAATGTGGAAGAACAATGTGTTACCTGATGTTCGAACATATAATATGTTGATTTCTGGCTTATGCAGAGAAGGTAAGATTGATGAGGCATTTAGGATGCAAGTTGAAATGGAGAATTTGAATTTGTTGCCTGATGTTGTTACTTATAACACTCTGATTAATGGATGCTTTCATTTTAGCAGTAGTAGTAGTCCGCGAGCGTTTGAATTAATGGAAGAAATGGAGAGGAAGGGTGTTAAGCGAAATGCTGTAACATACAATACTGTGGTGAAGTGGCATGTAATGCAAGGAAAGATGGACGAAGCAGGAAAAACTGTTAGGAAATTGGAAGAAAGCGGGTTTTCACCTGATAGTTTTACATATAATACGTTGATCAGAGGATACTGTAAAGCGGGGAGTATGGGTGAAGCTTTCTCGACGATGGATGAAATGGGAAGGAAAGGGTTGAAAATGACCGTTGTGACCCTCAATATTACTCTTCACACTCTTTGTGACGAGAAGAAGCTTAATGAGGCATATGAGCTGCTAAACAGTGCGACCAAAAAAGGCTACCTCGTCGACGAGGTCAGCTACGGGACTTTGATCACGGGCTTTTTCAACGACGAGAAATCGGCAGTTGCACTGAGACTCTGGGATGAGATGAAGGAGAAAAAGATCGTTCCGAGTATCGTAACCTATAACTCAGTAATCAAAGGGTTATGTCAGTCAAGAAAAACCGACTCAGCAATAGAAAAGCTGAATGAACTTCTAGAGAACGGTTTTCTACCTGACGAGAAAACATACAACACGATTATTCACGGATATTGTTGCGAGGGGCAAGTCGAGAAAGCGTTTCAGTTTCACAACCAAATGGTGGAGAAATCGTTCAAGCCAGATGTGTACACCTGTAACATTCTTCTTTGGGGGCTCTGTAGAGAAGGTAAGCTCGAAAAGGCGATTAAGCTCTTCGATACATGGATTTCAAAGGGCAGCGTGATCGATGTAGTTTCGTACAACACAATTATATCGGGACTCTGCAAACAAGGCAGAGCTGAAGAAGCATTAGATCTTCTAGAAGAAATGAAGGAGAAGAAGCTAGAACCTGATTGTTATACATATAATACAATTATCGGTGCCCTTGCTGACGCAGATAAGGTCAAGGAGGCCGAGGAGTTGAAGTCGAGAATAATCGAAATGGGAAAATTGAGGGATCGAAACACGTTATCGAAAGATATGAGAAGCAGCGAGGCTTCTTTAGAATCGGATCCAAATTCTAGTCTGTTTTCTGAACAGATTAATGAGCTGTGTTCTCAAAGGATGTACAAGGATGCTATGAAAATTTTCCGCGAATCAACAGAAAAGGGCATCGCTTTACGCAAACATACCTATATTACTTTGATGGAGGGACTTATTAAGAGGCGGAAGAGCATATCTAAAGCAGTAAAATAACTGTTTGTTATTGACTTGTTGTCGACATCGAAAAAGCATGGAAGGGTCATCATCGTTTTATAATTTATTTACCGTGTGCCTGAGATGAATATAAGGTAATGATTTTACTGCCATCTGTAGAAATTTTGCATTTTACATTTAAATCTCTGAGACTGGTTGATGAAATTTTTTGTCAAAATTGTTTATACCATGATTAATATATTATTGCAAGTTTTATGCTTATCTTGCGTAAAGTAATGCATGTTTTGTTATAGTGTGGGAAGTGAAAAAAGAATGGGAACAGCTGCTACGTAGGGGTAGATTGTTTATTTATGAGTTGTTAAAAAGTTTAATATTTACCGCTTTCGGCTTAGGCATTTTTTTAAAAATTATCGGTGTTAGTTTCTAAAAGTAAACATCAGCAAAGCATGTTATGGACTTGATTCATAAATCACAAAAGCCAGTTATGTTTTTGCATTGTCAGGTGTCTTTTTGTTATTTTAATATTTTACATTGCTTACTGATTCATGAAGTAGAAAAACCGGTTATGTTTAGTAGCTTGTGTACTCAATGTTTGATGCTTAGTTAGAATCTCTTTAATTTGGTTTTAAATCTTATCTGTTGCAGATATTTCGGGCATGACATTTCACAAACTTTGTCTCAGTTTATGACAATTAACTGGTAGGATCCTTTTATTTTATCAAAGATGCACAAAATAATATGTTATCGAAGAGTTGACTAACTGTGTACTGTGTACTGTGTACTTATTTCAAGGTCTATTCTTTGGACATATGCTCATAAAAATACCAGAAGGAAATTTTGTTATATACCTTGCCGTTAAATGCGAATAGAACTAACAGACTGCTTTTTTTTTTTTTGAGTGAGTAATATCCTCTGGATTGAAAAAATTGATGTAAAAGAATAGGAGAGTTCTATAAGTAGAGATGTGCAATACCTATATTCCCAGTTATCATTTATCACAAAGTTGAAGAATTCCAGATTGTTCTGTCTTGTAAAATAATATCATGCTGGCTTTTCTGTAGATAAATGCCATGTAGTATAATGCGGATTCCAATTTCAGTTTCCAATAGGATTTTCTAGGACATAGCATGACTAAAGAAAATAAATAATCTTGTATATTGTATTTTTAATATATATTGAATGCCGTTGAATTCATTAGGGGGTTTGAGAGTTGCTGCCACAAAAAGTTCCACTTATAAACATTTGATGGAATAACATTTTTTGTCATTGGACAAAGGATTTTGACTCTTAATACTAATTTATTAGGAACTGATTGTCATTGATTTCCATAGCTTTCCAGGACAGCAACCTAAAAAAGCCTGCAAATAAAGCTTTTTGGGAAAGCATTCTCAAACTGGCCCTAGGTATAGTTAGTGAACGCCGTTTAAAGAATGCTAGAAAAAATGGTTCAACGTTCATGAAATTAGTTCCCTATGTTTGCTTCCTCCCGGAAGTCAGGATCAACACCGCCGACAACTTGTCAGCAAATCTCTCATCGATTTCAACCCAAGGTAGTCAGCCACCAACGTTCAGACTCTGTAACAGCCGACAGGTTAGTAGTTTGCTTTTTTCTTTGCTTGTTTTGTTAGATTTGTTGAATTTGTATTACTAAACTAAGTTTGAAATTATCAAACCAAATTATGATCAGAAACTGTAGATATATTAGAAGTTGCGACTGCAGTCAAACATACGAATCTGTGGTTTCATTGGGGTGGCACTTGCAATTGATCATGATACTTTATGGATTCATGTTTTTTTATCATTTTGTGATTGATAAATCTGAAAGTTTATGGATTTAGTTTGAATGGTAGTTCTGAACTCTGAACATACAGTAGTTATTAAGGCGCAATGATGAAATAAACACCATAAATTAGTTAAATGTATTTTTGTAAACTTACAAGTTACAAATAATGTGAAGAGCTAAATAGTTATATCTCACCCTCGTTAATTCGTTTTTCATAATTTCTCATTTCCTAGTTTCTAATTATTTTTTTTTCTGACATCATTAATATTTTTTTTCTTTATTAATATTCTTTCATTTTTAATTATTGGCCTTATTGAACTCTAAATGCGTTCCCAAATATAATATTGGTGTCAAGCGTGCCTATATAGGCTAAGAGCAAGGAGCGTAGTGTCGCCTTTCTCATGTGAGAAGCCTGCAGGTGCCTAGGCGATGACTTTGGAGCCTAAACTGCGCCTTTGTCAAATCATGGTTCTGATGTAAAAATCAATAGCAAACCGTCCCTAAATAAATAGTATTACGAGTCAAAATCTTTTAATGTCAAAATATGTTGTTCAATTAAAAGTTTGTAAGTGGTGCTTAACGTGACACCTCAAACATGCCCTAATTTGGTTGGTTTTAAATTTTAACGTCACCCAGAAAACTTTCATTTCTAATGGATATACTCGCATAGCGCATTCATTCACCAAATTTTGAAGCATACCAACTTTATGAGAACACCAATCAACGTTGCATTTGCATTGATTTTGCTTAAAAAATAGTTCTCCTATACACTAAGAAATATTCGTAGATGGTAAAATAATTGATATTCATAGTGTGAAATTTGAAATTATTAAATAAATATTGGAAATATTTCATATAATGGGAAATTCTTTCTTGTATTAAATTGAAAATTGAGGTGATTAATCAAAAGTTTGATACATGATAGATGGCAATTCCAATCCGATTCCTTATTTTGCTTTCCTTAAATTCTATTTTACAGAACCTATAGTGTTATTTCTCCATTTATATTTATAATTTTTCATTCCTTAAAAATTAGATTCCCTCAAAGCGATATTATTTTATTGTTTTTATATTACTTTTTTTACATCATTTATATTCTAACTATTATATAACAAATAATATCTTAATTATAATGTTTTTAAATAATATATATTATTTAATTAATTATTATAATTATTTTTTTTACATATAAAAAATAAAATGCATGTGTAATAAAATAAAATAAACAAACAATTACTTCATTAATGCTAAAAAAACAAAATACAACAACAATGACAATAAATATTACATGAAATATAAATTTGATTTACGATGATAACGCTAACGGTTAAAGATATAACTCTAGTTTGGAAAACACTTTCTAACAACAATTGTATTAGTTATATATTATGAATTATCATGTTCTTTCCTTAAATGTTTTATCAAAGCATTTCGTAGTTTAAAATGTGTTGTTTTATCCTTAATTTTTCTATGACGTTGTAAAAAGTTGGCAAAATATGTTTTTTCATCATTTGGGCATTTAATTGTTCACTCTATGAATATTTATATAGTTTATATTTATATTAGCAAGTTTATTTAAAATATTATATGTATTGTTTTTATTTTATAATGTTTGTTTGCACAATTTCAAATTGAACTATGTTAATGTATCTTTTGTTTTTTTTATTATATAAAGTTTTTTAAATTGTTGTAGATTTTAAACATCAAAATTAAATAAGAACTATAAAAATCGTGTGCAAGAAAAAAAGTTACCAACACATAAATACACACATTTAATAAACACTAACAACAATAGAAACTCACGAAATAAACTGACAAAATAATAAAATATGCAAAAATATATAGTAGTATATTGGTTCTCCAAGATAGAGTTCCCAATACTTGAGAACTTTATTTTGAAGACATGCTATAAAATAGAGTTCCCTATATTTGGGAACTCTATTTTGAAGACATGATATATTGGAATTGGTTGGACTTAACCATTCCTCGTATAGCTTTCGTATATTAAAGAATTTGGTAAAATTTGGTGGGTAGGATTTGCTCCAATACTCTGTTCTTTTCAATTTATTCACCAACTAGCTAATTCAGTTCAGTTTTTTCATACATATAAATTTACACTGAAATAAATACATTTCAGTTCATTACACTTGCAAAAAGTTAAAAAGAACATAGCCTAAAATTTAAAATTGTGAATTGTTTAATACTGCTACTTCCTCACGGAATCTTGGTTCCATCACTCCTCGAATTGGTGGAGTTTAGATAGAGTGAATAACTTTATATAAAATTCTTTCTTTTATAAACTTTTTATGCTTAAAAGTTGAAACAATGGGACGCCATATCAGTAAGTATTAAATAATTAACATAACATAAAAATTATAGCCAAGCAGATGAAATGAAAGACAAATTTACTAAGCAAATAATCTATGATTAAAGATTGTCTTAGTATTTTGAAATAATTCACTAGTTGTTTTATCTTTGTTTTTGACATAGGTCGTAATCATCAAAATCAGTGTTAACAGATTGTATTGTATATTAAAAAAAAATTAACTTACTAAGGAGTTGAGGTATCTTTGATGGTATGTAACAATCATGATGGAATGTTAATATTGAATAGAAAAGCTTCAAAAGTTGGAGGCTACAATCTACTTTAATGATATCAAAAAAATGGAATTCTATGATATCATGGAAAAAAGAGCTGATTATTTTGAAGGAGCTGTTATTTAATCCTTAAACTCATGCTTTCAAAATCAACAATAAATGAGTCATTTTTTTGGATTTGGATTCTCTAAATGTGAGAAATGGTAAAGTTGTACATTTCAATCTCAATCAATCTCATGATCTGAACAATAGCTCGGTGGCCTCTGTACTGCTTATGTCAAATAGTCAAATGTATGAACCGAATCAAGAAGAGAAAAGAAGAATAATAATTAGAAAGTCATTGCTCTTAGTGTTGTTTTAGAAGGAGAAGGGTGAGGAGATGAATGCCAACAAAACATTCGACTCTTTAGAGAGGGGGAGGGAAAATTTTTACATCAAAAGAAAAAAATCAGCATTAATTGTAGTAAAAAAATAGTTTCACGTGGATCAATTAATAGTGTGCATTTTAAGTAAATCATGTAGGTTGTTTAAAGTGTGATATTATTTATAAAACAAGGTTTTTACATGTATTATCATTTATTTGTCATTATAACACTGCATGAATGAAATTATATTCTGATTGCACATGTCATTTATGAGTCAATATGGTTTAATGAGTTTGACATATTCACTCTTTTGAAATCCCCCTAGTTAACATTCAGTTTAAGGTAGTTATATATGAACAAGCTATTGTGCTGATAGTTCGTCGATTCACCGGGATGCTTGCTGGAATCACTCCCCTTCAAAACAATTGGGATTGGAATTTTCATTCACATAATCGCTGTCATTGTTTCGGCAGCAGGGCATAATTAATTGGATAGCTTGAATGCAACAACCCCAATTCACCGGAAAGCATGCGAAGTATAGTGTTGGGATGTTTGAGTGTATGAGAGAGAGATCCACGGTTTTTGGGAGTTGCTTTTGTTAATTTGTTGGTAAAATTGACAGAGCCTAAAATTGTATGATTACCGGATTGGAACATAAACTGCTAGATGCTATATTATTTCCTTTATCTTGCAGCAACAATGAAAACTACTTGGCATTAAAATGTCTATCTGGAAAAAGGTCTTTATTTGCCTTTTAATTTTTGTTTGGAAGAAGATCACGTTCATGTTTTGTATATATAATTTGTGTTAGTTGTGTGGCAATTGTAGAACCCAAGATAATAGTACCTCACAGTACTTAAGAGTTTTGGAAATAGCAAACTATCTAGGACAGTGAAATTAATTGAGTACTAAGGATACTCTTATTTAATTATGCCGAGTAATTAAATTTAAGTGGGACTTAGAGTAAGAAAAGCCAAGTCTGTGCTGAGTACTGCATAGTTTAGATTTATTACCACTCAGCATATGCTGAGTTCTGCCTTATTTAATTAAAGACAACTATATCACGACACATAAGGACATTATGACACGGATGCTACTAACGTTGTTTCTGAAGGAACAGAATATTCCTCAGTTAAATTTTAGGAGAACAAGATGATGAAATCAAGGAAGATTCTTGTGGTCCTCACATCATTAAAACGTGCCTGTACGGAGCGTCAGAGATTCCTTAACTAAAATCAGGAATAAGGAATGATTTCGTAAATTGCGTCGCGTCCCAAATATCTCCCCGCATCTCTCGCAACGTCATTAATGTCACCCAACAGAAAGACTCCACGTTTCATTCTAGCGCGTATCTCTCAAAGATCCAAATTGCTTGAAGACAAATGAAATTTGTTAATGGAAACAAATTGAGCCACAATGATCAAATTCCTATCTCTAAATGTCCTGAAATCTATCTCCAACGGGAAGATTAGAAAGATTAATTGAGATGAGAAATTGAAGATCGGCGATATCCTCAAAGTTTGAAACGGCTACTTCTCAGAGATTTAACGTATAAATAGAAGATTGAAGCATACGTCAAACTTGGTGAATCATCTTGAATTTCCTACGAGCAAAACTCTGTGAAAATCTTCCCTGCTATCAAAGAAATTCACAAGCAAGCAATCTGCAAACACTCAATAGCTTTATTTGTTTGTAATAGAGAGAATCACTCATAGAATTAACTGTGTAAGGATTCAACGTGTTATAAGTTGAATTCAGTTCGTTAATTTCTTTAATATCTTGATTGTCAGTTTGGGAAGGGTACCCAAGCTGAGTTGAGTGGTAGTTAGAAAGGAGGAACTTTCTGTAATTGAGTCTACCCACTATAAAGGATTCTCTGCCTATTGAAGGAACGAATCACTAGTGGATTAAAGCTCCGAGACGGTATCCGGGGACTGGAAGTAGGCTAGGGGCCGAACCAGGATAAAATCTAAGGTGTAATCGTTTTAACTGTTAGCGATTATAGCTTGATCAACTTCTTGCTCATTCATCTTTTTTCTATCTTATTCAATTGCTTGTTATCCAATTCGTATTGAGTAAGTATTACTCACTTAAGAATTGAAGATAAACTGTGCCAGCTGAGCTGAGCAGTTTATACGTCTTTATATTGCACTCAGCACGCTTACATAGCACATTTATAAAAACTGTACAGGGTAAACATCTTTTTTGAAAAAGATTAAAAAGTAACCCAGTTTACACATTCAATCCCCCTCTACTGGTGTTATTAGCCTGTTTACGGACAAACAAGTGGTATCAGAGCGGTTGCTCAACTTTAAGACTAACCGTCTTGAGTCAGATCCATAAATGGCATACAATTACTTCAGCTCTGGCTCTAATCAGGTAGTTCTTCTAAAGGAGGGAATGTCTGTTACCAGACCACCTCTATTTGATGGTAATCACTATACGTTCTGGAAGAATCGTATGAAGAACTTTATCTAGTCACAAAGCATGCAGGTGTGGCTCACAATTTAGCTTGGCCCCAGAGTTCCCACAGTAGTGAGGAGCGGTGTGCGTACTCCAATAGATCCAGAGGACTACGATGACGCTGATATGAGGCTTCTCAAAGAGAATGCTGTAGCTATTAATTACTTACATTGTGCGCTTGATCTTACTGAGTTCAACAAGGTATCAGGATGTGAAACTGCATAAGAAATCTGGAAAAAAAATGGAGATTACCTACGAGGGGATCGACAAGGTCAAGGAGTCCAAGATAAATCTCAGGCTAAGAGAGTATGAGATGTTCTCGATGGCTGCCAACGAAGGAATTCAGAGCATGAATCCATATTCATTAATATTGTTAATGAATTAAAAAGGCTTGGAAAGGAGTTCAGCGAAGAAGAGCTCATCAAGAAGATTCTCCGTACTCTCACAGTAGAGTGGGATTCCAAGAATAGCGCTATTGAGGAGGCTCATGACCTTAAGACCTACAGCTATGATGAGCTGATAGGCACTTTTGCTAACTCATGAGATGTCTCTGAGAAAATACTTAGATGACTCCTTGAGGAATCAGGGTACAGAGGGAAAATTCATTGTCCTCAAAGTATATTCATCAGATGAGTCCACCAGCTGCGACTTTGATGAACAAATGGCCCTTCTTACTAGGATTTTCAAACACTTTATTAACAAAAAGAAGCTTCTCGAGAAAATCAAGTCAACTCATCACCGGTGTGGAGCTGAGGAAGGATTAAAGAAGGAGCACAACAAAGACATCAAGTGCTTCGGATGTGGAGAGAAAGGCACATTCAATCAAGTTATCCAAAGGTGAAGAAAGATAGGTTCAAAAAGAGATTCTCAAAGAAGAATGAGGTACTTGCTGCTACTTAGAGTGATTCAGAAGAATCCTCATCCTCTGATGAAGAGGCCATTGATTCAGCCAATCTTTGCTTGATGGCAATTGAAAATCAAGGCGAAGGCTCAGCATCTACCTTCGGTAGAAATCATTCCGCTGTCAACTCCGAAGCTGAGCACTATAAAGGAAAAGCTCCTCAAACTAGGTTGAGCCTTAGATTTGTTGATGACTCCTAAATGTGGTATTTGGATAGCGGATGCTCAAGGAATATGACTGGAGATGAAAGTTAGTTCATCTCATTGGAATGCAAGAGAAATGAAAGTGTTAGTTTTGGAGATAACTAGAAAGGCAAGATTGTAGGCTGTGGCACTATTGGTGTCTCTCCTTCAATTGAAGAGGTATCTCTCGTTAAAGGTCTGAAGTTCAACTTGCTCAGTGTAGCCCAGCTCTACGACAAAGGTAGGAAGGTTATATTCGACTCAGCATGATGCTCAGTATTTGATAGTAAGACTGATTCAACTATACTCTTTGCTCCTAAAATCAATAATGTGTATATGATTGATTTATCCCCTGGCTTCGCTAATGTGTGTCTCGTATCTAAGGAGGATAATTTGTGGCTATGGCACAGAAGTTTGGGTCATATAAATATGAACATTCTATCCAAACTGGCCAAAAAGTAATTAGTTGTGGGGTTACCCAGCATCAGCTTTGAAAAGGATAAACTCTGCTATGCTTGTCAGCTTGGTAAGTAAGTTAAGAAATCTTTTAGGTTAATAAATCATGTAGTAACTAAGCGACCATTAGAGTTACTACACTTGAACCTTTTCGGCCCAGTTCAGCCAATGAGCTTGGGTGGTAAGATGTTCACTTTAGTTGTAGTAGATGACTTTGCGAGATTCACATGGGTAGTCTTGCTGAGTAGCAAAAACAAAACTTATGAATCTTTTGTCAAGCTCAGTAACCGGATAATGAACGAAATAGGAGATAAAATATGTAGAATCCGAAGTGATCATGGATATGAATTCGAGAATTTCCGTTTGGAAGAATTCTATTCAGCGCATGGCATTGACCACAACTTCTCTTCTCCTTATACTCCTCAACAAAATGGGGTTGTAGAAAGGAAGAATAGGACTATAGTTGAAATGGCTCGATCCATGCTGAGTGATAACAATCTACCAAAATACTTTTGGGGAGAGGCTTTGAACATAGCATGTTATTTCTTGAATCGGGTTTTAATCCACCCAATTCTTGAGAAAACTCCTTATGAGCTTTGGCGAGGGCGCAAGCCTAAGATTGGTCATCTCAGATCTTTTAGTTGTAAGTTCTATATTCTTAACATCTAGGAACAACTAGGAAAGTTTGATCCTAAGTCTGATGAAGGTATCTTTTTGGGATACTCAACTAACAGTAGGGCATATAGAATATATGTCAAGTGAACCGGCCTTTTAGAAGAGTCTATGCATGTAAATTTCGATGAAACTAACATTGCAGAAAGATGTTTGATCGATGAAGACGAAAGAGTTACTCAGCATACAAATCAACTCAGTACGCCATAAACTGTGCTACCAAACTCAATACAAGATCACCCAGCTGAGGAAGCCAACGATGATGATGAAGATCTTTCAATCAACTTTAACAATGGTGAAGATCAACCTCCACCTCAGCATCCAGTTGTCGTTCCTCCAGCAGCTGATCCAAGTCTTCCAAGAGCGATTAGAGATCATTACAACCATTCGCTTAACAACATAGTTGATGATAATCTCAATCCAATGATGACAAGAGGTTAGCTCAGCCGTATGATGAGTCGTCCATCTCTCATATCATTGATCAAACCTAAGAAGTTTGAAGATGCAGAAGGAGATGACTATTGGATGATCGCAATGTAAGAGGAATTGGATCAGTTTAAACGTAATAACTTCTGGGATCTAGTTCCTAACCTAAAGGGAAATCAATAATCAGCACCAAATGGGTTTTCAAGAATAAGCTTGAAGAAGATGGTATTGTTGTCAAGAACAAGGCCAGACTTGTCGCTCAAGGTTACAATCAGCAAGAAGGCATCGATTATGATGAAACCTATGCTCCAGTAGATAGACTTGAAGCCATTTGAATCCTTTATGCTTTTGCATCCCATATGAACTTCAAATTGTTTCAAATGGATGTTAAAAGTGCTTTCCTGAATGGATTCATTGAAGAAGAAGTATATGTTCGCTAGCCTCCAGGCTTTAAGGATGTAAAGAATCCTGAGCACGTCTTCAAATTGAAGAAAGCTCTCCATGGATTGAAGCAGGCTCCAAGAGCATGGTATGAGAGGCTGACAAATTTCTTGATCAGCAAAGGTTATGAAAGAGGAAAAGCAGATACGACTCTGTTTGTCAGGCGAAGAAAAGAAGATCTGTTGCTAGTCCAGATATACGTTGATGATATTATATTTGGAGCAACTGATGAAAATATGTGCAAGGAATTCAGCAAGAAGATGAAGAGCGATTTCGAAATATCTATAATGGGAGAATTAAATTTCTTTATGGGTCTTCAAATCAAGCAAACTGAAGATGGAATTTTCATCAACCAATCCAAGTATGCAAGAGAAGTTCTAAAGAAATTCGACATGGTAAACTCAAAGCCTATGTCCACTCCTATGGCCACTGATACAATCTTAAGTAAAGATGAAGCTGGAAATTCTGTAGATAGTAAGTTCTACGGAGGAATTATCGATTCTCTTCTCTATCTCACCGCCAGTAGGCCAGATATACAGTATGCTGTGTGCTACTATGCTCGCTACCAAGCTGATCCTAGAAAATCTCATTTAGCTGCTGTAAAGAGAATTCTCAGGTACTTGCAAAGCTCAATTGAAGCAGGTCTGTGGTATCCCAGAAGCTAAGACTTTACTCCTAGGGGATTCACAGATGTTGATTATGAAGAGACAAACTCGATAGGAAAAGTACAACAGGAGGATGTCATTTCCTTGGAGAATGTCTTATCTCTTGGTATTGTAAGAAGCAAACTTTAGTCACGCTAAGCACATGGTAGCAGGAAGTTGTGTAGAACAACTACTTTGGACAAAATAGTAACAGGAAGATTATGGAATTAAGTCTAATTGTCTCGAGGTCATGTGCGACAACAAGAGTGCTACGAGGAGATGGTAGAATGAAGCATGTCTAACAGGAAGATTATGGAATTAAGTCTAATTGTCTCGAGGTCATGTGTGACAACAAGAGTGCTACGAGGAGATGGTAGAATGAAGCATGTCAACATTAGGCATCATTTCATAAGAGATCATGTTCTACAAGGAGATGTAAAGCTAGAATATATTCCCTCAGAGGTACAGCGTGCTGATATCTTCACAAAACCATTACCAAAGGAACAATTCAGTATACCGAGGTAATTAATCGATATGGAAAATCCACAATAACAAAGAAAAGTGAAATTCTCAAAAATTTGGTTAAATGTTGCAGATCAAGTATGAGAAGATACGTGGATAACGATGTTAATGTTTTTTAGTAACCGTGTGAGGCACTGTTCACGATTAAAATTCAAATCTCTATGTTTTTCAAATGATGTGCGAATGAATAGGAACCGTTTTTATCTAAACTCACCGTTTTACTAAGGCGGTTCATTAGATGTTAATCTCAGCATTAATCCTTTATCCTAAGCTGAGATTATGACATACCCCTAGAAAATGGGTTTTTACCTATAAAAGATGAACATTTAAGAGAAGGATGTTCACATGCTTTCTACGATTTCAAACTTTCAGAGCATTCGAACCCTAATCCTTACTCTCTCAAATTCTCTCAATCTTTCTCATTCTCTATAAAAAATGGTGAAAACTAAGATCACCTACAAACTCAAGAGCACCACTCCGATGAAGATTGTGGTGAACAATCAAGGTAAAACTTAGAAACTTACGCTAGAAGCGGGAACCCGTCTTGCCAAAGGGAAAACAATCTAGACTTTGGTTCAGTCTATGAGGTCGACTATGAAGGCCTGCTGCTGCTAAATAAGACTATGCACAGGGTGATTAAGCAGCAGCGCCTAAGCGCCTTTCTAAAGATGGAAGGTCCAGCAGTTACAAGGCTCATTAGAGCCTTATACACACATCTCTAAGCTATTGAAGGCTTCAATGATGTCTTGCTGATGAAATGTGGAGGCAAGACAACACTTATCTGTTCCAGGCTGATTGGGAGTATCCTCAACATGCCTAATTCAGGCACTCAACTTCGACGGTCTAGTGATGAAGATGCCATTCTTGTTCCAGAAGATTGGGAACTCCCCGCCGACTATGTGTCTAGGGAGATTGCTGCCAGCGGGATGTCATGGGAACCTAGGATGTGCCATGAGCTGGTGGTGAAGCTGTTGCTACCAAAGACTAGCTCGTTGACTAGCTGCACCTATTTCGAAAGGTGTGTGGTCTACCATATGGTAGAGGGTAAGAAACTTAACTGGCCAGTACTGATACTCCATCACCTGACCAAAGTTACTACCGTCTATCACTATGGTTACCTCATATCTAAGATAATGAGGGCAGTGAAAGTCGACTTGGGCTAGTTTTTGGGGGAGTCTGGTAGGCCAGTCCTGCCAGTAAAGAGGAAGCTGGAGATGTCTCACTTCAGCAAGCTGATCTACAATCAGGTGCATGCTAGGTACACCAAGGCATAACAAAAGCAAAAGCAAAAGTGCATACTGACAGTAGTGCCTGTGGACATTAGCAAGGAGGAGGAAGATCCTTTTGTGGCAGAATTCGAGGATGGATCCAGCTCTGACAATGCTCCCATCTCAACCATCTTTGAGAAGATCCCTGCCACCTCCTCCACAGCTCAAAATATTGCTTCCCGTAAGGCCAAGGGGAAGAGTCCAACCAAATCCAATGAAGCCCCTGCTCAGCATCAACGAAGGAAAATGGTTGTTAAAACCCCGTTCAAAGAGAAGCGGAGGCACCAAAGGAAGCTCAAAATTTTATTCTCAGACTCTACTGAGGTGTAGGACGAGGCCAAGAAATACAAGGAAGAGGACTAGGATGTGTCCAACGCTGTTGAGGACATTCAGGGAGTATTTACCAAACTCAAGGGCACTCAGTGCAAGCGTTCTGCCACCACAAGACCACTCCAAAAGAACGTGCATGTGGTGAGCAGCGAGGAGGATGCTGGAGAACCCTTCATCCAAATTTCTGAGGAATCTGATCCTCAAGAACCTATCATCCCCATACCCAAATTCACTCATGTTGAGGAATCTGCTCCTCAGCATGAGAAACCTCAGGCTGATCCATCTATGGATCAAACAGCTAACCCATATCCTCCTAAAATTTCTACCCCTTCTCCTTCTTCAGTAAATCCTAATCCTTTACCTGTAAATCCCTCAGTTTCTACTCCCGTAGATCCTGAATCATAGAAAACCATTTCTTCTCCTCCTCCTCCTCCTTCTTCTTCTACATTTGAACATTCCCCAATTATTCATATCTCTTCACCCTCTATCAGCTAATACCCCTTTCCCTCTCCAATATATAATACACCTACATCCTCTTCTGTACATTCTCAACATATCATTTTACCTTCTATTCCACTCAGACCAATCCCTTCTTTTGTGCATATTCCTACACCTACCGCTTCTTCAAACCCATACACAATCCCCCTAGCCCCTCTTGTTAGGGAAGTTCCTAATGTTGAGAACTACGCTCAGCAAGGAAACACAAGTGATTAGAATGCTGAGATAAATTTTACAGCCCGTGAAGCACCTGAATCCAGAAGAAAGCCAGAAATGGCTGAAACAACATTTCTCGCTCAGATCCGTGAGTTAGCTAGAAAGCAATTTCTAATGCTCAAGACCGATGCTGACTTAGATGGAGTAGTAAACAAATTGCTACTGACTTAAGAATTGACGGACTTATCATCTAGGCCCAAGGTGAAATTGCCGGAATTCGAACAGCACACAAGGGTGCCTAGTGACTCTCTATACTTTGATGAGTTTGAGAGGATCTAAGGTAGCTGATCGCAAGGTTTTGACTTTACTAATTTAGAGGGCTTATATTCGGTGATGAAGCCAAAAACCTTGTTCCTCACTTTTCTATCGATAAGATGAAAGTTCAAAATACGAACAGGTGTTGTCAATACCGCTTATCAAAATAGAAAAATGGTGACCACTGCAAGTATACAATTTCGATGTAGTTTTAAAAGATATCGATCCCACAGGGAAGGAATTTGGTTCTAAAGACCAACTAGAGTAACGGAACAAAAGAAATAAGATAATTTGTATTGGAGGGTTGGATGGTTGAGATGATAGATTGATGAATAGACAGATGCATGAACAGAATAGAGAAGATGAAAAATATATATAGATATTTTCTAAGAACAAGTTTAACAGAGAAAAACATGCAAAATCATCAAGAATATTTCATACACTAAATAACTTCAACAAATAAGATTCTAGATGCCCTAATATTCAATAATTCACCGCAGAGCAACACATGAGATGACTTTTCTAAGTCTAGGGTAAACGAATTATAACACTCATAAGAACCTGGATAACAATATTACTATGCTTAGTACGGGTCGCTCTCACATAGCCATATTTAGCAAGTTACCACCCCAAAAATGTTAGCTCACTAAACAGCATTATAATCACAGATCCAGTGATTATACATAATCTTATTAACCTCGAAATCATTCTTAAAGTTAACTCAAAAGAATATAACTTGATTAATATAAATGATGGAAGATGAAATACTCGTTAAGACAAATAGACATATCATAAACTTCAAAATAGAAAGTATAAGCAGAAAACAAAGTAAAGTTGTAAGGTATGCACTCTTTAATGGGGCTCGTCAATTCCTGCAATTCCTGCATCTACTTTGAATTCGGTCTCGACTCGTACAGAACCTCTACTAGGATGCTATTCTTTGTGAATATCAAATAAAAGAATGTTGAAGAACGAAAACTTTTATTGATAAGTGCTTTGCAATTACACTCATACAACAAATGCTCGAATTTGTATAGAAATATAGTGATCGAAATAGGAATCTTATCACTTATACATTTTTCTTCGCTAAGACTTTGAACGAAGCAAAATCTAGATATTTTCACTCTCTATCTATGCATGTATACTATCATTCAATGCCTTCTATTCATACCATTACACCATGCCACGAAATTGGTGGGTCTTGAACACTATTTATAGAGTACGAAGGGTTGCGTATATCCAAACAAAGAGTCGTGTCCATTGGCGAAGAGTTGCATCACTTCATTTGGATTGTATGCAAAGATTCATCCTCATCAACAACGGAAAGGCACCTTTTCATGATTGGTTGACTTTCAAAGGGTGTCTTTTTGGTTGGTAGTTGATGGCGGTTGATCATTGTTATCTAGCGGTTGGTAGTTTAAAAGAGGTAACCATTAACTATCACAAGTCGTGATCGCAAATCACTTGTCGTGGTCGTGAACATTGGTTGTTAGTTTTATGTATATGAAGAGTGACAAGTTTCGACCGCGAATAGGTGTCACGATTGTGAAATGCTATTTCTTCATGATTCTTCTTTGCAACTTTGTGGATCTTTGACAACTTCAATCCTAATCCAAATCATTGTGTTCCATGCATCTTTTTGCACCTTTTTCACTCTTCTTCCATAGAATTCCACTTTTGTTCATTTTACTTCCAAAATTTACCTAGTTTCTGCATTTGCATAAAAAACAACTACATACCATGTGAAATATTTTATATGAAGTACAAAATGAAACAAAACCATATTGTTTCATGTTTGAAAATATCATGATAATAAGTGTAATTATACACTTATCACACCTCCACACTTAACTTTTTCCTTGTCATCAAGGTAAAAACAATAGAAGTGTGTAAAGTATTCAAGTTCGTACCTCATTTGGCGAAAGACTATTGTACTGAGTATCACATTCCCACGTTGCATAAGATTCAAGTAAAAGTTCGAAATTTCTCACAAATTAGTAATGTGCAATTTATATAGTCTAGTTGCATACCTTTACTCTTAATGGAGGGTCAACCGAATTGTGTCTTCATGTAAGTGTTATATGCTTGCTCGAATATTACCTTCTCTCAAATATAGTATAAAGTATCAAGGACAAAGGGAGCACACTTTGGAAAGTTTGATCTAAGGCATTTTTAGGTAACCTAGGATGCTAAAAACACTCTTAGTGGTTGCATTTTATGCTCCATACTACTCTCCTCTTTTTTTAGTGGTTGCATTTTATGCTCCATACCACTTTCTCTCTTTTTTTTCTTTAAAGCATATGTTTTTAAAGTACAGATTTGTACTTTGCACCAATTTTTCATGCTATGCTAATTTTTCTTTTTTCACTCATTGAATGGTTGCAGTTTCTGCTCCGTACCATTCCTCACCTTTTGCATAACTCATTGGGTATCCTCTCTTTCTTTTGATTTTTTCTCTCTTAATACCCTCATCCTTTATTGATCACTTTCAAAGTATTATGGCTATAGTTTCCCAACACTTTAAACACACTCAATACTTATAGGACGTATTCAAGAATAGCACATAAAACTCATAGTAAGAACACTACTAGATATTACTCCATTACTAACTTATTGGTAGCATTAAACTAAAACTATATAACTTATACTAATTCTTGTTGCATTGAAATATATATAAAAAATTACTTGGAATGTTGCTTTTGAATGTTACTCATAACTCATCCTTGCCAAATGCTAAATGTTGTGCTAAAACGCTCACTCTCAATGTGTGGTTATACTCGAAACACTTTGTTTGAAAATGCACTAACATCAAACTTGAAATACCTAACACTCACAATAACCTTGGAACATATGTTAGTATAGTATAGGTATGGATAATGTATAAATAACACAAAAATCAAGAAAAATTTTCAAATTTTTTGATTTTTTAATTTTATTTAATTTTTTTGGATTTTACAATTCCCCCCCACACTAGAGAACACAATGTCCTAATTGTGAGAGACTTAACTAAAAACGAAAAACTAAAGATTCAAAACAAATAACTAGTTTAAAAATTGGAAAAGAAAAGAAAAGAAAAGAGTAAACCCATTTTTTGTGGAGGAGAATCCGGGGCCCATGTCGCGATCATGAAGGCCTGTCTCGATCGTGATTTCCTTCAAAACAGGAACAGAAGGTGTTGCTGCATAATTTCACGAGTGCGATCTATAGTCGCGGTTGCGACCTTCTTCATTCTTCCTATTTCTTCAATTTTTAGACTTAGTACCGTAGTCTTCCAGTATTTGATCTCTAGAATGCACTTGCCTTCCCCGGCAACGATGCCAAAAACTTGATCGCAAGATTTTGACTTTACTAATTTAGAGGGCTTATATTCAGTGATGAAGCCAAAAACCTTGTTTCCCACTTTTCTATCGATAATATAAAAGTTCAAAATACGAACAGGTGTTGTCAATACCGCTTATCAAAATAGAAAAATGGTGACCACTGCAAGTATATAATTTTGATGTAGTTTTAAAAGATATCGATCCCACAGGGAAGGAATTCGGTTCTAAAGACCAACTAGAGTTATGGAACAAACGAAATAAGATAATTTGTATTGGAAGGTTGGATGGTTTGGATAATAGACTGATGAATAGACAGATGCATGAACAGAATAGAGAAGATGAAAATTATATATAGATATTTCCTAAGAATAAGTTTAACAGAGAAAAACATGCAAAATCATGAAGAATATTTCGTACACTAAATAACTTCAACAAATAAAGTTCTAAACGCCCTAATATTCAATAATTCACCGTAGAGCAACACATGAAATAACTTTTCTAAATCTAGTGCAAACGAATTAAGATGATTATATAAACCTGGATAACAATATTACTATGCTTGGTACGAGTCGCTCTCACATAGCCATATTTAGCAAGTTACCACTCAAAAAATGTTAGCTCACTAAACAATGTTATAATCATAGATCCAGTGATTATACACAATCTTATTAACCC